>LJOA01000235.1:0-24973 GCA_001513815.1 Ceratocystis eucalypticola
CACGTATCTACATAACACGTTTACCCGAAGTTACTCCGAGTGGAGCTGGAATCTCCACAACACTTTTGTATTGTGGTGTCAATCATGTCACGTGATCAGCCACAATAGGTTCGGATAAGTGGGGCACGTATGGAACGCCACTTAACATGTATACCGCGCCACGCAACATATTCTAATCCTCTCTTCGTGGGCTTTTATGTTCGGTGACCCGGGCTATCTTGTCAGTAACCTAAGTCACGGTTACCAAGATAGTTGACCCTGATCCAGTTCGCCCTTACGTTNNGTAGTAATGGATATATAAACCGGCCGAGATCCGTCCCTCAGACTAGACTTAGATAGCCATAGAACATCATCAATAATCACTCATTCTCCTTCTTCCTCTTCTTCACAGGACATTCAGTACGTCCTCCTAATGTTTACTGTTAAAGAGCACACTTCAAAGTACCCGCGGCTAGGGCTATTAGCGAGACCACGCTATAGAGCATCCTGGTTTCCTGGGAGCTTTTTCCAAGGAGCGGTCAATGTTCGTCTTAGATAAGACCTTTTATTGCACCTGACCAGTGCCTTTCCAACTGAGATGCCAGCACCATGTAGACTCGGTAAACATTCTCCGACTCCTGTTGTTTACACTCGAAATATTAGCACTTAAGGTTAGAGATTGCGTAACATATATAAACTGAAGGAATACGGGATGCCTACCAAGCATGGGATGAATACTATATCTTAATCTCTGTTGCATTAATTGTGACTATGCAACTTGACGAGATCAACATGCTAAGTTGGAAATCGATCACCGGTCCTTTCAAGTTCAGTTTAGGATCTTGCTACAACGTGCTGGACTGTAGCTTGCTAAAGGCCAAGGTTGAACACGAGCTATTCAAAATTACACCAAATCATTCCAATAGATCAACATCGAGCAAGTCTTGGACAGTTGACAATTATATATGAATTTATTTTAGTAGCATAGGTTAGCTAAAGTATTTGACGGAAATATAGCTTAGGAGATTAGGACTGCTAGTCACTGCCAATCTCATCCTGGTTCCAGCTATCTCTATGCAGGGTAGTTCTACCACAAGCTGGCAAACTCCTACTATTCGCAGAATTCGTCGTCAGCCGGGAAGGGGCCCTCTTCGTCGTCAACGCAAATGCAAACTACGCCCACGTCTTCAAAATTGAAAAACCCACAGCCGACGATCACACGTTTAGAAACACTGGCATCACCATCGAGGTTTTTGTTCTCGCCGACATTTTGAACGTTGCCAGGAGCTGCCAGAGCACTGGCAGCAAAGGCGAGAAGTAGGGTAACAGTCCAGCGTTGCATGATTGTCGAGTTATAGTTTCTGGTTAATGATTTGTAGAGGGGACTTTGCAATGGCAAAGATGTTGTAACAAAATTAAGGATTGAAGAAGAAGAGAGTTGTAAGAAGAGGCTGTATGCGAAGTCGAGATATGAGAAGTATAAAACTGATGTTCTAGAGAAAGAAGAAAAGAAGATACATGTTGCGAGGCGAGGCACTCTTTTATACTTGTCCAGACGCTTCTCAAGTAGGTCTAAACACATTCAATCATGCTACTTTTTCGACATCGCTGGAGCTACATCCGCATCAAGAATGCGTAAGAGAATCACCAAATCAAGAATGCCGTACATCAAAAAACGATATATAGCAGCTATGATCACCTCGGCATCGAGGCACGCGATAACAGAGCTGCCATTGCTCCCATATTGTCTCTATAAGTCAGTTCTCTGAAATATTTCCAGAAATGTGGAAATTCAATTATACCGAACTCCTTTCAGAGCTAGGCTTTTAGCCCGGCCAACGGAGGACAATGACTAACCTTGTCTTCTGTAGAATCCCTTGCATCTACCCTTCATGCTTTCTCGTCTGGCCCGAGAATAAATCTGATTCATTTCTTTTTCATTATGTTATACAATTATTTCGTTACTCTCAAGCCATCTTCTTCCATACATACCGTGAACCCACGGCCCACAGGCGGGCAACCACAGTTGCAGGCCTTATGCTGGCCGATGGGTTGTGTTTGGTGGTGTGCAAGAAGACTGATCATCTATACTTTCCACATCGCTCAGTCGAAAGGGGGGGACGAGGAGTCTCATGAATGTGGATTTGAGATAAGTGTGACTCAAGGTTTTTCAACGTATAGAGCAAGCTTCAAGGAACTAGGAAGAGTTTCGCGTTGAGTGCGCCGTCTATTCCACTCCCCAGTGTATTTGTGATCAATATTGTAGTTTCTAGTAGCTTGTCAGATACTGCATTGTGGTCTTGATAGGCTGAAGGACTAAAAGTAGCCCGGGCCCTGTAACTGTAATTTCAACTGTAAAAAAAGAACAGCATCCGTATTGAAGGATGAGTTTAGGACGATTGTACACTGGTTTAAAAGTCGCATTACTTCTCACTCCTAATTATGCCTATATATGAGTGGGCAATATGCCAAGACAGCATCCCAAGCTAATGGCTAGTATACCTGCAGTAGAAGCCTGTAAGCTTCTTTGATTCCCCTTAATAGCAGTTGGTTTTGCGGTATGCATGAGCTGTACTAACCATAATGGCAATTTTCTCAAGATATAAGCGTGAGATTCTAGAGGCCCTTCTATATTTGAGTCTGAACTGCAGCAGATTTCGTGCAGGCTGAAACTCAGCCATACATCATGTCCTTGAATAACGTTTGTCGTGGTTGAGGCATCGCCTGTATGTGGCTTGATTCTAGAACAAGATAATTTAATGCAACGGGCCTTTCCGTGTCGCAGTTCCCTTGTCTTATTCGCGGACACTTACTTTTCTCAATGCCTGCCCTTAACTTCGACAGCGCAAAAGCCTTGGCAGCATGCTAAGGATAAACGGGATAACATCTTCCAGTAGGGTTATAGTGATCTTCGAGAAAGAGGTCTGGCTTGCTTGGATGCAAGTGGTCGGTTGGAGCTGCATCTCGAATCTCGCATATAGAAAAGATTGCCGGCAAGCCATACCTCGTGGGGGAGAGGAGACTCGTTGGACTTGTGAACGCTACATATTACCAATGGTTAATTATATCTCGATTCCCTTGTTCTTCTTACTCAATCAGTAGAACTCCAAGCTTAGGGATAGTCAGCCCCCCCTTAACAGAATTGCCACATCTAGTAATTATGTATCATGACAAGAGACCAAGACACCCACACGCCTTCCATCTATAGCTAGTAATACCGCAAGGTGCTCAGTGACAGTCGCCTTGACTCGGATTGAGTGCTGCTGTTGTAAAGGGCATTATCAGGGCGCATGGCATGGTGGGATAGAATAACAAAAGGGCCGTGGTAAAGGAGGACATGAAGCACCACAAATACAGGTGAAGGCCAATAGTGACCGTGTGAGTGAATCCTTTCGAGCCTGATTTCAACATACTAAGAAGCTGGTGATTAGTTGTTAGGCAGATGAACTATCTTGCATCTAGACCCATGTCTCCTCTATTTGGTAATATCTATCTCCTTCCATCTTCCCGATACAGAGCTTTTGATGGGGGCGAAAGGCTATATTGGGGGTAGCCACGTAATCATGGGTTCCTACTATTTACTAGCACATCCATATTATTGCACAGGCGGAGCCACCCTTGCACCCTGCCCGGAATCGGCACATAAAAATCCCGCCCAGTATAGTATGGCGCGTGCCGGCATCACATTATCTGTTGAATGGATAGCGGCGGCAGCCACATTGCGTCGCCCTATTTCTTCGAGGCAGTTACTACGTGGGCATCACTTTTTTCTCCATGGGCATCACGCTTATGTGGTGTAGGTTTTAGGGTTCATGGTCACAGGACAGCCTGACCCTGACCCAGCTCTGAGATAGACTTACGAAGCGCCAGCTTGGGAAGTCTGTCACAGCTTTGAGAATTATAAGAATCGACATACATTTTTAGGATAGCTATTCATACCAGACTCGCGTATCTATATGCATCAATGTGAGTGATTATAGCGCTTGTTTACTGTGATCAATAGCTGCAGGGTTACAACTGCCGTATCATAGACGCAGGCGTAACACCCACAGTGGGTATCACATTTTACGCAATCTGATTGGCTGGAAATATGTCTGTTAGTGCATTCCATGCTCTGGAGCTCTGCCAATGTACCTCTTTCACTGGCCAATTCTATGGCTGATCCTTACACCAAGAAATGCAAAAATGAAGGGATACTCATTGTGTTGAAGACTTCACTCATTACCCTGACATATGATTCCTTTATGCTATGTTATTACTCTTAAGCACTATGATGCAGCTACGCCTACTCAGGAAAACAACCTCATGACAGCCAGTAGAGTAAGGCAGAGAATGGCTGTATAGAGGCTGAGGTCACCTAGGAGCTGGGGGATAATCCTCTGAGAACAGGAAGAATGGTGTAGCTATTCCCTTAGCTTGATGATATCCAGGGGCTTTGTCGTGGGAATACAACTTGCAGCCTTTGTCACCTGACGACATATTTCCAAGCGAAGCCTCCGATCCTTTGATCGATTATAGTCTAGCGGACCTTATACTTTAGGATCTGAAATGTCCAGCCTCTGCCTATGCGACAAAACCCAGCGTTCTACTCACGAGCGTGCATGATCTTGGAAGAACCGGAAAGTTGAACATGGTGTCGATGGATAGGGCTAGGCTTGGAATCCATTCACGCAGCTATGGGGCCGGTTGGCCCTGAGGAACAATGCTTGGCGATTCTCTAGCGCCTTTATCGTTTAATCCCAATTTTTGGAGACACTAGATTCCATAGTAGTAGGTTCAGTTTCAAACTTTCATTTCTGTTTGACTTGAGAAAGAAAAAGCTTGTCATATGCTTATTTGCGTTTGTATACTTGACACGATACGCATGTCATCAAGTGTTCATCTTTGTGTTATAGAGACATGGATCCAACTTTATCGCCTCATGACTGGCTTTCTGACCTCCATACTTCTGCTAGTTCCATCGGTAGCATCAATGCCTGTTGAATCGGCATCAGGTTGTAAAATGCCATGTGTAAGCTTACACCTTTGCTTTCTACAGCGTATTGAGGTCTGATTTACGTTTAGGCAAAGTTGATGGGTAAAAGATAATACTGTATCTAGGCTAACTAATACGTGAGTATAGGTAGTATATGCTATAAAGCTGATGGTCTGCTGCTAAATCCTACTTCGCCATGTTGCTTATTATGCATATTACTGCTATCTAGAATGGTGTCTCACTTTAAACTTTTGGTATTTCCTCATCATGTTGACGAAAATCACGCGTGATGCATTGGCGAGAAAGGAGCACAAGCTAGCGCAAACACAGCTAAGATGATACAACTATTTTGCGAGTAGGTGGTTTGATTTGTGGCAATCAACTATCTTAACAAACAGACTTTCTAGCCTAGTAATCATCTGGAATGCTCAGAATGAGCTTGTTTTGTTTGATTTCAGTCTTCTCATCCACAGTCTTGCGTCCCTTTTTCTAAGAGAGCCCCCATGGTTTTGTTTGAAATGCGTGCTTACATCATACCGCCTACGCACGACGCGGCTTTGCATATTGAAGATGAAATGGGCCCTTTGCTCAGTTGCTTGTTGTTGTCCCTAAATTTCAAAGATCATCTCCATCACCTCACACCCTTGACTTTCCAAGTATACCCGCATGTTGCAAGTAAGGATGCTAGGTTGAGTTTTACTTGTCCATCTCACCCTCCTCCCTAGCTTTTCCTGTCTTCCCCTCGCTCCCAGCCCATGATGGCCCTTTCGTGATAGGCCTCTTAACGGCTACTGTCTCGTTTGTGAGTTGACTTATGATACCTTCTCAGGTCTTGATGCTATAACTGAATTCAGTAGATTGTTCCGACAGCATGCTTCTTTAAGGGATGCCAAGACCTAGGATTTTGATATTAATACCACAAACTTAGTTGGACGTACTGAACGTCCTTAGAATGAAAAGAAGAAGGGATCTGTGATTTATGGTTATTGCTTTTCTATCTAATTCTTGGTAGAAGAGCGGATCTCAACCGATGTATATATTTCTCTACAGTGTATAGACCGAACGAGCCTGGAAAGGACCCTTAATGTCTGTAACTAACCCTAATATCTGGCCGAACTTGGTCAGGGTCAACAATCCTGCTAACCCTAGATCAGGTTACCGAGAGATATGCTTGTTCCAAATATTTAATCATCGCCGTGCAAGCTGATGGAGCGTCTCATATATTTTGTCATGGAACGCAACCTCGGCTTTTGCGGCACTGTGTTGTTGGTACCAAGCGGACGTGCCATTGCTCAATCATATAGCTATAGTACTACATCAGATGTGGCCTCTCGCGCCACAAACCATAGTAAACTTGGCTATCTTGGGGCTGTTACCATCAATTTGCACTGCTTTTTGAAGCCAGGGCTAGAGTCTCACTAAATCTTAATGCATACCATCTTCTTCGTCACACTTGTCGTTTTGTCTAGCTACCTGAGCCCTGTCTTCATAGAAGCAATTTTGCTGCCCATGTATACATGCACAATTCTCCTGCTACTGTAGTCAGTGTCTAATTCTTTCTTATTGTGTAACGTGGTCCATCAGCGAGCGGGCTACTTCCACCACACTTACAACTAGAAAGGCTCTATTACATCACTACAACGAAAGGAATAAATTCAAACTCTTCAGAACGAAATCCTGCTACTATTATTGAATTATCCTCACAAGTCTGTTTATTATGCCCGGTCTTGCCACAAATACTACGTTAATGATTGCCTTCACCCTTTTGATAATTTGATCCGTAGTGCTGAACATGGGTGTTGGTGGGCTGCTATGATGATGGGTAATCCGACTTTTAATAAAAGTAGACTGTGAGCTGGCTTCTGTTGGATTGTGCGGTGCTTGGGAGACCCAAGGTTCGTCGTTGGCTTGAGGAGGACTAGCTGGTGTTGGTGTCGGCAACTGTATATCTAGCCTTGAGAAGACCGTCTCAGGATAAAAAGGAACGAATTCTGCTCCCCTGAATTCGGGCTTGACATTTTCTACTGTAAAATCAGTGTGAAAGGTAGACTTGAAAGCGATGAAAACCTCTAGCTTGGTCAGGTGGTTGATGCGTGACTTCCTAAGCCACCTCAATCTCTCACCGTACGCTCGCTTTAACAGACTAAATCATGCAACGTCTAAGGCCTGAAGCATGTGCGATGAGAGCACTGGCATAGAAATGGCTTTTGTCTTCTTCTCCTTGAAGAACGCGTTGGACTGGGCTGACTGATGACTTTCGTGGCTGTCGATCATCAACATGCGATGCATACCGGCCGTGCAACAGGCAGTATGTATATCAAAATACCCAATCCAGTCCAGTCTTTGAATCATCGTAGCCCGATCTCGATTGATAGGCGGGTCTGCCTTTACCCTGCAACGCCATGCAGCGGATAATCGAGGCCATGTCAGCAAATACGGCAATTCAACCGCGGGATCTTTCTATTGCGCTTCGAAGGCAATTCCGTGATGTAATTTTTAAAATAGAACACATGACAAATTTCCAAGAAAAGCTGCGAAGAGGCGCTCTGAACGGCTATGTACCTATACAAAGTGTTCAGTCTCTTCGCCAAGGAAATATCTTTCATCTGACTTGACTTGATAGTCAAAATAAGACAGGCCCAACTACTGGCTTATCTTTTTGCTACCGTCTTCCATAAAGATTAAGTAGCCAAAACTATCACATCAACGTGACGATACTGACGCTATTGCTACTGATTCGGAAAATCGAATAGAGGCACTAATTTGTCAAATAAATACCATCTATGCTTCTACCCCTTCCCAAAGAAATACCACATACACGGGAAGGCCCATATGGCTTATGGAAGTTTTCTAGATTCTTTGTCGTGAGAGGAGCAGTCATCTGAAGCCTGGGACTGTCTAGTGCAGTACTTAGACTCATTGAACAGATGATTAAAAGTATTTACATGATGACTTTTAATTCGTTCATTGAAAAAAGCGCTTTGCATGCCTTGAGTGCGCTGAATTTATAGTACATGTTGTGAGGACGTACTGGGTGGACTTGAATGAGAAGACGAGGCGTCTGTGATTTCGTGGTTCTGTCTTTTCCATCTCATCATCGACTGAAGGGTGCATCTCGACTGATTTCAACATTTCTCACCTAAGTGCCCGGACCGAACAAAAGACCTTGGAAGAGGCCCTTCTTATCATATTTGAAACTATCGGCAAGAGCGGTTGGCTAAACTTAGTCAGGGGCGACAATCCAGTAGTCCTGACTGAGATTACTGGCACGAATGCTTACTATGCACGTTTGAGACAAGAAGCTCACCACCATCCATCTTATCCTCACTTCACTGCCACATACACATGAGCGTGTTGTTATTTTGATCATAGCGGCAAATTCACAAAAGTTGCCATGCTGTCGCATTAGAGGGCCATTAAACTCGTGAGAATGGAGAAGAGAGCAGTGGCCGGGGGACACAGCCATACAGCGATACGACAACACGAGTTTATGAAAGCCAGGCGCCGGATCAGAGCTTCTTTAATTCCAGTGAGACGCCTGATGAGCGGGTAGTTGATATGGGTGGCTGATTGATACCACGACAACTGTGAAGCCCACGAGAAGTCAGCCGCGACGAATGAGTCCCAGTAGCTATTTCACCTTATCAAGTGACTATGTGGACAAATGGAAGCATGCCAAAACACCTCAGTTTCCATTGCCACAGTTGCTTTTTGTAGTTTTAGCATTGCTATTTGTTGTTGACAATATCTGTGCCACGCAATCCAAGCCAATAGGCCCTTCAATCCATGCATAGAGATGGAATGACACATGTTTGTTTAGGCATGTCTTTCGCCGTGTGAATATACAGCGGCCTTTTTTTTGGAAGGCTAGATGAATCATGCCCTTTAATCGTGCAGCAGAGGATATCCATTGCAAATGAGTTTTAGTGTGTCAAAGTTAGCTGCATGTTGATATAAACATCTGTGTAACCTAAGCGTCTAGTGTAAGCTACATGATTAAATCCTTTGGTAGCACAACACCATAGATCATGACCATTGTTCTTGTGCCCGATATTTTCCATGGAATTACAAAACATTGCTCTTAATAGATCTGATGACAATGAGTAGACATATTGAATACTGGATTTGAATAGTGATGGCTAGGCAGGGTGAAATTCCCCCAAAGGTTTGTAGTGGAATCTTGACAGCAAAGCGATTAGGCTAGGCATCCATCGCGTCTGAGATTTTGGTCTGGTCTTGATAAGACTATTAGGCAGATTTTCATGTTTCACAAGACGAGCAGGAACGAGACGAAAGAAGGCGGAAAATAGCGGACGTATCAAGTGACGTGCTTTTACCAGGCCACCACTTACTACTCCCAAGTCACCAGCATGTGGGAAGTATGCCATGCGGCTTCTAGCCCACGTCGTTGTCGAGTGAACTCCTTTCTCATCTACAATACATACACAAGATGTCTTTTTCAATATACGTTTCTTATTTTCTGGTATACACACTAGAGCCCTCAACCACTGCTGTCTTGCTCTCTTCTATTGGCTTCTGAAGGTACTAATATGTGTAGCTGACGTGACCACATCAAAACACTTTCATACTAGGTATTTATTTTCTCATCACTCGGACCACTCCTAGACGTAAATGCGGCAATGAAGTACTCCATGTCCTCATGTGTTAAATTGAACTAACAATAGTTCTAGTTGTTGAGCCTGGGTGGTTCATGACTCCTGTCCAGGGAGATTGATGCATTTTCTTTTTACATTGCAGAATTACAATTTACTGCGATCCTAGATAGAAATAACTAATAGATTCGCTGATTTCAAAATTACTACATGTCAGTAATCTGAGCCAGCTCTTACCGGATCATCGCCCCTCCTTAAACTCAGCAAAGCACTCTCGCTAGAAATTGTGGTGTAATATGATTTGAATAGCCATGCGTAGCGAATGTAAACGAAGGGCAATTTTTAGCATTGGATCAGCTCAGGTGCTTACCATGCACCACACTACCCTTTCGTCAAGCAAAAAAGAAATTCCACCACCACAACTTTGGCATTCCACCTACACAAAATTCGACCAAAATAGAATCTTTTTACACATTTTTTCCGCATTTGCGTTTGCCATTGATATATCTGTTGAGTTTTGATCCTTTTGGATGGCCTCCAAGATCTAGTCGTTTGATGAGGTGGCATGCCTTCCTATCCAACTTCGATAACTGAAGCAGCCTCTGATTCTGACCCTGACTCCTCGGAACAGCTGACATATAATGGTCAGGAATCCTTGTAACCCTGACCTAGGTTACTGACAGAACCCCCAAATGCAGAAAAGAAGGGCAATTAGACTTGAGGAAAACAATCAAGAACTTGATCAAAAGGATGTGGATGCAAAGGTAGTGCCCAAATCATTGAAAAGTGGTTGGTTGGGGAAGCTCGGTTACACTAGGGTTTCAGTATTATGGTGTGGTCATAAGGGAAGGACATGTTAGGTAGTCATCCAGACATCCGGGAGAGAGTATAGCGAATAATTTAGGTTGATTAAATAATTTGCCGTATTTTAATCTACATTAGGCCATGACTTCTAAAAAAGCCAAGCAAAAATTAGCTTGGTGGCAGCAATCAAAATCCCCCTCCATCAACGTGGAACGCTCGAATTCGTCCATGGAATTGTGTTATGGTTAGTTTGCCCTGTGGGTGCATGGCTAGGAACCTAGTCCACATATGCCTAGTGACACTCACTATTGACAATTGGAAGGAGGCATCCTAGGCTCAATGAGATCTGCCTGGAGGCAGCTGCTAAGATTCTATGTGCGAGACTCGGATTGTGGGATTGTAGGCTGTGTAGTCTTTTGAAGGTGTTTAGAATGCTATGGGCGCAGATCTATTTTGGTTATTGTGAATGTGGGTTCTGTTGTACATGATGCTGCCTTTCGTAAATATGCGGATGAGATTTACTCAGAACAGCGATGCTGGAAACTTTGCTCAGTCGGTACAGAAGTAGCTGTTTTTGGCCAAGGCCGACTTTGAGCGGTTTAGACGAAGCAAACGGACCCTGTTGAATGTTCACAACTCCTAGCGTGAGATTTACTTCCCCTAAAGACCGGGAGATAGTAAGCTTATAATCGGAGCAAGGTTTCATCTTCTAGGTTTTCTTAGCTGCTCTATTGCTGCCTCCGTATCAAGATAGGCATTGATATCCTTAACCACAAGCAAGCAATAGATGGCATCCTGCTATCCAATAAGGTTTGGCTTACCCTTCAACCAGAGGACTTTAGTCGCGAAAACTCCCTCTATAATAAAGATAGAACGCTTGCGGCTTTTCCCAGAACTATCATTGATTCGGCGCTTAACCAGCGCTATCCTAAGCGCGATGGCCTGTGCGTGCAAAAGTCGCAAGGTCAACAACTAGCTTGCTGCTGAGTAACGTACATGTAACCCGAGCGCCGCACTTTTCTTATAGAAATGGCGATAACAACACCACAACCCATTTAATCAATTAAAACTACTCACTATACTCTTCCCCAGATGTCTCAATCACTACTCAACAAGTCCTTGAATTATGGCCAGGTTGGCTGCAGACACCACAACGCTGAATACCCGGTCGTGCTAACCTCCTTTGACCACTACGCCGTGATGATTCGGCCACTACCTGCGCATCAATATCTATCTGATCAATCGCTTTCCTTCCTTCTTGTACTGTCTTGACCCCTCTATTCTGTAGTCTAGCTCTTTTTGCCCGCTGGCGCCGGCTAAGTATCTCATTTGCCTCCTGAAGGTCTTTGTTCTCAGCAGCAACCTGATGCATAACTGCCTTTGTGCCCTTCCCAAGAGACTTTAGGGCTTCAAGAATTCACTCTGGAGCTTTGAACGCCTTTCTGAGCCCATGACAACTATTCCGTTTGCAATCATGCCCATAAGGAAACCAGTCTCAGCAAAGTTATAGATATCATCTGATTTGATGCCATACTTTGCCATCGTGTTCACCACAAGCTGAAACCAATCGCGGATAATGGTTGGATCTTCGCACTTAGCTCTCTGATAGTCATATTTCCGACAAAAACGCGTCTTGAGGTCTAGGTGTCGCTTGACGAACTTTGAAGCCCAGGGCTTGCCGACAGATGGCGCATCGCGGTTGGCAAGCAAATGATCAGCCATTTCTTTAACACCATGAAGCCGGGGGGGAAATCCTCACGAATCTAGGTCGATAATAAAGTTCTTAAGGATCTGTTCCTCTAGATCAGATAGTCGACGCGATTTATTGAAGATATCGGTTTGAGATTGGGTGCCTTGCTGGCGGCGACGTAGTCGACGCTCGTCAATTTTATAGGTCCTTGCGGCGCGACTGATACTTAGATTTGGTTTATTTTGAAGGGCCTGAAGGGTTCTAGCTTCAATAGTAGTAGCTGACATCTTAGGTTGTTGAGAATCAATTGATAAAATGAAAGTTAGGTGTAGGAGGGAAAAGTGCGGCGCTCGGTTGACTCTGAACAGGGATTTCTACTATGTGAAATACGAGTAGATTTCTAGGTCATAGACAATGACAAAATAAGCTTTCTGTCGAACACACTCTAACAGAAAGCACAGAAAGTACAGAGGCCCTTGGACACTATGCAGACTAGAATCACACCATGTGGATGTGAATGTCAACCTTCCCAAGAAGAGTATAGCAACAGTCTTGAAACAATGAATTGACAGGGTTGAATGATAGTTCAAGACACAGAGACATGAGAACAAATGGCGATTTCACAAGAAGACTGCTGCTATGGTATGCGTTTTAGGTGAAAGCTGATGTATGCTGAATTCTGCCTTGCAGACCCCCTTATACTGTTCCCATCCTATCTTCAATCTCTAGAGTTGAAGAACTGTATCATTATGTGATTGTATGTTGTGGTGATTTTGCATAAAGAACTTCAATTTAGTCTATCTACATAATTTCCTAGGACTGAATGTAACCTGTGAGATGTGGGTCAGCCACATGGCAGTGCCACAGTGTGGCTGATGCTTCATATCACCACATTTAATTCCAAGTGTTCTGTCTATTCCACTCAAGATTAATTTTTGTATTTTGTTTTAGATGCAAGCCCACAGGAGATGCCCATTATTCAAGCCTAGATGGCGTAGATTGGACAGATCAAACTGATAGCCGTCTGCCTATAGCTATTGTGATACTCTTTATGACTTGTAACTACAAACCCTCTTGAAACAACTTGGAGAGCTGGAATCCTGGTCTGGAAAAAAGCATCAGCATGTTCTGTAGGTAAGTAGTGTCCCCCAGCCCCCCTGTTAGCCATTGTCTTATTTGCAGGCTGTTGCACGATACTCATAAAGAGGTTGAGTTTGCAATTTAGCTTGAGCTAAAAGGCTGTCGGCTTGATGGGTCTCATATTTTGTCGTCAATAAATCCAGCTGCTCAATGAAAAGCCGTAGTAGGGTCGCAGTTCGACGAGACGCACCTTACATGAAGCCAATGACAACTAGGTTCTGAGGCTAGGGAAGTAGCGATCAGGCCTCTATATAAAGTTATGGGACTCAATTAAATACCTTTATAGGTTTCTATAACCAAGTATCTGAGGTAATCAGTGCTTGTTACAAGGAGACTATCATGATGATGAAAATGCAGAGGATAATTACAAATACAGGGAGCTTGTGGGATACAATATCCCAACCACGATCTGAGATGCTCGCGCTAGGATCCGAGGAGTAATACTGCTAACAATCTGGGGGCATCGTTCCCCTGATCGAGACCCATATTGCACTGTGGTGTGATCCTATTCCTGATAATCATTAGCTTGACTGGACTAACAAGGTTATTAGACTCCGTATCTGTGTGGACCATCACCATCACCTGCAGCATGGACTGCTGAAAAGCCAAGCAAAAATTAGCCGACCAGTGCCTTTACAAAGTCTAAGAGATTTGACCTAAACGTCCTTTTAATAACTAAGTAACAAGAACAATGCACTAGCTTCACGCATTCAAGTGTAAGAAATCTTGCAAACGCTTGGCCTAATAGACTAGCCCTCTACACAAGAGGACATCGTGCTTTTGAAGTAGCATTTAGAGCCCCAAGGATTTAACTCTGGGATCTCTAATTTGAGTTTAAACAACCAAGTTAAGATTAGTTGAATGACTGAGATGGCACCACCATGTGGACTCGGTAAACATTCTCCGACTGCTGTTGTTTACACTCGAAATATAAGGATTTAAGGTTAGAGATTGCGTAACATACATAAACTGAAGGAATACAGTATGCCTACCACGCATGGGATAAATACTATATCTTCATCTCTATTGCACTAATTGTGACTATGCAACTTGACGAGATCAACATGCTAAGTTAGAAGTCGATCACCGGTCCTTTCAAGTTTAGTTTAGGATCCTGCTACAACTTGCTGGACTGTAGCTTGCTAAAGGCAAAGGTTAAACACGAGCAATTCAAAATTACACCAAATCATTCCAATAGTTCAACTTCGAGCAATTCTTGGACAGTTATATATGAGTTTATTTTAGTAGCATAGCTTAGATGAAGTATTTGACGGAAAGATAGCATAGGAGATTGGGACTGCTAGTCACTGCCAATCTTATCCTGGTTCCAGCTATCTCTATGCAGGGTAGTTCTACCAAAGGCTGGCAAACTCCTACTCTGGGCAGTTTTCGGGGTCAGCCGGGAAGGGGCCTCTTTGGTCGTCAACGCACATGCAAACCCAGCCCACGTCATCAAATTTGACCCACCCACAGCCAACGATCACACGTTTAGAAACACCGGCATCGCCATCGAGGTTTTTGTTCTCGCCGACATTTTGAAGGTTGCCAGGAGCTGCCAGAGCACTGGCAGCAAAGGCGAGAAGTAGGGTAACAGTCCAGCGTTGCATGGCTGTCGAGTAAGAGTTTCTGGTTAATGTTTTGTAGAGGAGGCTTTGCAATGGCAAGGATGTTGTAACAAAAGTAAGGATTGAAGAAGAAGAGTGTGGTAGGAAGGGTTGAGAAGAGGATGCGAGCGAAGTCGAGGGATGAGCAGTATAAAACTGATGTTCTGGAGAAAGAAGAAAAGAAGATACTAGTTGCGAGGCGATCTACTCTTATATACTCGTCTGGACGCTTCTCAAGTAGGTCTAAACACGTCTAATCATGCTACTATTTCTACATCGCTGCAGCTACATCGGCATCAAGAAGGTGTAAGAGGGTCACCAAATCAAGAATGCTGTACATCTAAAAACGATATATAGCAGCTATGCTCACCTCGGCGTCAAGGCACACGATAACAGAGTTGGCATAGCTCCCATAATATCTCTATAAGTCAAGGCTCTGACATGCTTCCGGAAATGTGGATATTCAACTATACTGAACTCCTTTCGTAGCTCATCTTTTAGTCTGGCCACGGAGGACAATCACTAACCGTGTGTTCCGCAGAAGCCCCTGCATCTACGCTTCCTGTTTTCTCGTCTGGTCCGAGAATAAATGTTTTCTCATTGTTTTTTTAATTATGTTATATAATTATTTCGTTACTCTCAAACCATCTTCTTCCATAAGTACCGTCAACCCATTCTTACATAGCACGGCCCACAGGCGTGCAAACAGAGTTGCAGGCCCAATGCTGGCCGATGGGTTGCGTTTGGTGTTCTGGAAGGAGACTGATCATCTATACCTTCCACACCGCTGAGTCGAAAGGGGGGGACGAGGAGCCTCATGAACGCGGATTTGAGATAAGTCCGACTCAAGAGCAAACTTCACGGAACTAGCCAAAGTTTGGCGTTTAGTGCGCCATCTATTCCACTCCCCAGTGTATTTGCTATCAATATTATAGATTCTAGTAGCGCGTCAGATACTGTGTTTTGGTCTTGATGGGCTGAAGGGCTAAAAGTAGCCTGGGTCCTGTAACTGTAATTTCATCAGCATCCCAAGCTAATGGCTAGTATATCTGCAGCAGAATCCAGATTGCCAGGGCTGTAAGCTTCTTTGATTCTCCTTAAAAGCAGATGATTTTGCAGTATTCATGAGCTCATTAACAATAATGGCAATTTTCCTAAGACATAAGCATGTGATTCTAGAGGCTCTTCTATACTTGAGTCTGAACTGGAGCGGATTTCGTGCAGGCTCAAACTCAGCCATAAATCATGTCCTTGAATAACGTTTGTCGTGGTTGAGGCAGCGCCTGTATGTGGCTTGATTCTAGAACAAGATGATTCAATGCGACGGGCCTTTCCGTGTCCTAGTTCCCTTATCTTATTCGGGGACACTTTTCTCAATGCCTGCCCTTAACTTCGAGAGTTCAAGCGCCTTGGCAGCATTCCAAGGATCAAATAGATCATATCTTCTGGTAGGGTTATGGTGATCTTTGCGAAAGAGGGCTAGTGTCAACGGGCTAGGCTAGGATCTGGCCGGCTTGCTTGAAGGCAAGTGGTTGGTCGGAGCTACATCTCGAATCTCGCATATGGAAAATATTGCAGGCACGTCACACCCGGTAGGGGAGAGGAGACTCGTCGGACTTGCGAATGCTGCATATTACTAATGGTTCATTATATCTCGATTCCCTTGTTCTTCTTATTAAATCAGTAGAGCTCCAAGCTTAGCCATAGCCAGCCCCCCCTTGACGGAATTGCCATATCTAGTAATTGTGGTTCATAACACGAGACTAAGACACACACACGTCTTCTAGCTATAGCCAGTAATATCGCAATGTGCGCAGTGGCGATTGCCTTGACTCGCATCGAGTGCTGCTGTTGTAAAGGGCATTATCAGGGCACATGGCATAGTAGGATAGATTAACAAAAGGGCCATGGTAAAGGAGGAGATGAAGCATTGCAAATATAAGTGAAGGCCAATAGTTACCGTGTGAGTGAATCTTTTCGAACCTGATTTCAACATACTAAGAAGCTGGTGATTAGTATTAGTTGTTAGGCAGATGTACTATCTTGCATCCAGATCTAAGCCCCGTCAATTTGGTATTATCCATCTCTTTCCATCTTCCCGATACAGGGCTTTTGATGAGGGTAAGAGGACATATCGGGGATAAGTCACGTAATCACAGGTTCCTACTATAAACTGGCACATCCATATTATTGCGCATGCGGAGCAACCCTTACACCCGAATCGGCTATTAAAAATACTGCCAAGTAAGGCGCGTGCTGACATCACATTATTATTGTTAGCTATCTGTTGAATGGATAGCTCAAGAATTACTAATTCAATGTTACAGTATTGACCGAGTTCGTATCTTCCCTTGAGTGCTACATATACACCCCTATCACGCTAGACTACTGACTGGACATTCCTTGAGGTTATTATTTGGTAGAAAGGCGAACAAAAATCGCATGTAATTCCTGGCTTGGCGATGATGGTTGCAGGGTTGATATTAGCGGCACTGTGGGTTCTGTCGCAGTGACTTGTGTAGTCTTGGATGAAGAGAACATCGTTTAAACGGGATCGCCACGTATTTCGTAAACTTTATTCATGACTAATTGTGTAGCACAAATCTAGCCGTAGAAAAATGTAGACCCCTGAAGAACCGGAGTTAAGACGAGATCTGAAAAGGAATTAATTGGGGAAGACTGCCAATGCCCTACTGCAGACAGTTCAATGTGCTGTAGAGATCCTAACTCCGAACAACATCCCCGACCCATATGCATGGTATTTGGTGCACGGGAGATGGTACATTCTGAGATTCAGGGCTTGATCTTTGATTAATCAATCTATACATCCATCTTTCCTAGGACTATAAAATAGGCCTAGATTCCAACTGCCCATTTTTTCTACTTGGATCAAACTGTTGTTCTCGACAGGATAATAGTTATGTGGTGCTGGGGCTGTGGTGGGTAGTTGGGTATTTGTTATTGATATTCGAGGCCTTGTCTGGGCTCCTTTGACACTGTACGTATCAGTCTACCAGGATGTTCCCTCGCAGTGGTTGTGAGTAGTTTTCCTTTTGGCAGCAATGCGCATGTATTTTTTCTTTCATTAGAAACAGAGCATTCTGATTAGAAACAAGGCCTAGCTTGAAACCATAAATACACCAATCCTTTCATGCTGCGATGCTCCTTATAATCTCCATGTGACTTTTGAGGATGAGCTAGCTGAAAACTCCAGTTGAACGCATCCCTCTGCACTACTCTCCTCCAAGGGTTTTCTCACGAATAGCTGCCAACTATGGGTGGAATGCTACATCTGATCTGTACTTCATATCAAAGTAGGATTCTTCCCTTAGCTTGATTATATTCAGGGGCTTTGTCGTGGGAATGCAACTTGCAGCCTTTGTCACCTGGCTCCTGGACAGCCGTCAGATGACATATTTCCAAGCGAAGCCTCCGATCCTTTGATCGATTATAATCCGGTGGACATCATACTTTAGGATCTGAAATGTTTAGCCTCTGCCTATGCAACAAAACCCAGTGTTCTACTCACGAGCGCACATGATCTTGGAAGAAACGGAAAGCTGGACATAGTGTCGATGGATAGGGTTAGGCTTGGAATCCATACACGCAGCCATGTCCTACAGGGCCGGTAAGGCCCTGAGTAAGAATTCTTGGCGATCCTCTAGCGCCATTATCGTTTAATCCCAATTTTTGGGGGCAGTAGATTCTACAGTAGCAAGTTCAGTTTCAAATGTTTATTTGTATTTGACTTGAGAAATGAAAAAAGCTTGTTACATACTTATTTGCGTTCGTATGCTTGAAGCAATACGCATGTCAAGTGTTCATCCATGTGTTGTAGAGGCATGGATCTAACCTTATCATCTCATGACTAGCTTTCTGACCTCCATACTTCTGCTAGTTCGGTCAGTAGCATCAATGCCCATTGAATCGATAGCAAGTCGTGGAATATCTTGTGTAAGGTTGCAGCTTAGCTTTCTACACCATATTGAGATCTAATATTTGTTTATCCAAAGTTGATGAGCAAAAGATAATGGCGTATCAAGATTAGCTAATACGTGACTATGTGCAGTATATGCTAAAAAGCTAATGGTATGCTGTTCAATCCCACTTCGCTACATTGCTTATTATGCATACCACTGCCATCTAAAATCGTATCGTGTCACACTTTCAATGTCTGGTATTTCCCCATCATGTTAATGTAAAGTCATACGTGATTCTTTAGTGAGAACGGAGCACAAGCCTGTGCAAACACAACTAAAATGATACGACTGTTTTCCGACTAGATGGGTTGGTTTGTGGCAATCAGTCTCTTCAACAAATAGCTTGTCTAGCCTAGTCACCATCTGGAATACTCAGAACATCCTTGTTTCGTTTGATTTCAGTCTTCTCACCCACAGTCTTGCGTCCCTTTTTTCTAAGAGGGCCCCCATGGTTTTGTCTGAAATGCGTGCTTACATCATGCCGCCTACGCACGACGCGACTTTGGATATTGAAGATGAAATGGGCCCTTTGCTTAGTTGCTTGTTGTTGTCTATAAATTTCCAAGAATATCTCCATCACCTCACACCCTTGACTCTCCAAATATACCCGCAAGTTACAAGCTAGGATGCTAGGTTGAGTTTTACTTGGCCACCTCACCCCCTCCTCCCTAGCATTTCCTGTCTTCCCCTCGCTCCCAGCCCATGATGGCCCTTTCCTGATAGTCCTTTTAACGGCTACTGTCTCGTTTGTGAGTTGATTCATGATACCTCCTCAGACCTTGATACAAGTGAATGTAAACCCACCACATACCAGGCTCAGACTCTAATATCCTTCATGACAATAGACTTTGGCTTGATTTTCATGCATAGAGACTATCCACTTGGTAGAAAGGGATGTGTCGGAGACCGCCTTGCGGGACTTGTCACATTTCTACTTAAAGGTGTCTCGGACATTATGGCTATTGGCCACTGCCAACCACTCATGACGCCCTTCATGCAAAATAGCAGCCTTGGTGGCATCGGCCTTTCCGACGGATAGTGTTAACGATCATAACATCTGCATTTACAAACGCCCAAGCTTCCACTGCAATTAGGCCACCGGGCAGCAAGAGGCATATACACCAACTAAATGATGTCCGTTGGTCATTCTTTGCAGCACACCAAAATAAAACGATATTTGGTACCCCGCCGGCGTCGTCCTTGCTCTGTGCGCGGAAATGCACGATATAATAAATTACACCACATCTATTCGCCGATACTAGATTCTACCTGGGCGTCGTCCTTCTAAACGTGGGAATCCTTCTGAACATAGCAGTGAAATTTATACCAGGAATAGTTCTGTTGACGATCTTGGCGATGGGGGACTGTCAGACCTGCTGTGTGTACAATGGACAAGGATAATCAAGACTGACTTCCAACTCATGTAGTAGCTCCAGCTTCAATCTGCTTGCAAGACTGTGCTCGATGGATATTTTTGTTAGATTTAGCAATTGGGAAGAATCTCAACTATCAAAAGTCACAGACAAACACCCCGTACAGAACGTAGTGTCCTTTTTTTTCCCCCTTCATTTAGATAATATATCCACGGCATGCTAGGAAATTCCGATAGTAACCGCCAACCTTAGTACTGTCAATGAAGTAGAAGCACAATAGTTTTGATTTCCTTCTGTAGGATCTTGACCCTAGTGTTGCCGTCAACTGCAGTATATTCTCTGATGTGTTTCTTCCTCTGCTTAAATCTAATTCATCCGACAGTTCCCAATATCTTCCCTCTCTGCACCACGATGTCGCCTGGTACGAGGCGCAGGCGCTGGTGAGAGTGGACTAGGGAACCATCATGTGAGTGAACCATTCCATAAACATAATACGACAAATTGACTATATCCTGTGAAGGAGCACATTATGTTGTAGGACATTTCCTAAGCAGCTTGTCCAAAGCCACTAGCGCCTAGAGCTCGTTATCCCGCAACCATCATTTGTTGATTTAGCGCCTAATGGTGTTAGGAAATCATATAATTATGAGCCTTTGGCTGCAAACTCCTGTGGAATACACTGGTACTAACGCTGTACACACAGCAACCCATATGCCGAAACCTTTTCTACTAATGACTCCCGTTCTTTATAGTATAAATACGAGCATAGCGAAGTTCCGCTATATGTGTTAAAAAATACAGTCAGCACAGAGAAGGACAGTGCCTCTTCACAGTCTTGGCCCTAGCCCCATCCTACCAGTGGGAAATTGCATTCACCAATCTATACTCCAATCATAGTCTGTTTCTTTAGGGGATGCCAAGACCTAGGATTTAGATATTAGTACCCCAAATTTAGTTGGACGTACTGAATGTCCTTAGAATGAAAAGAAGAAGGGATCTGTGATTTATGGTTATTGCTTTTCTATCTAATCCTTGGTTGAAGAGCGGATCTCAACCGACGTATATATTTCTCTACAGTGTATAGACCGAACGGGTTTGGAAAAGACCCTTAATGCCTGTAACTAACCCTAATACTTGGCCGAACTTGGTCTGGGTCAACAATCCTACTAACCCTAGATCAGGTTACTGACAGATCTTTTTTGTACTATTTAACGTCTACCTACACGTATTTCACCGTAATACGACGGACTCAACATCCAAGGTTACTGAGAGATATGCTTGTTCAAAATATTTAATCATCGCCGTGCAAGCTGATGGAGCGTCTCATATATTTTGTCATGGAACGCAACGTTGGATTTTGCAGCCCTGTGTTGTTGGTACCAGTCTAGCTCTTGAATCATCGTAGCCCATTCTCGATTGATAGGCCGGTCTGTCTTTACCCTGCTACATCATGCAGCGGATAATCGAGACCATATCAGCAAATACAGCCATTCAACCGCGGGATATTTCTATTGTCCTTCGAAGGCAATTCCCTGACGCTATTTCTATAATAGAACACATGACAAATTTCCAAGATAGGCTGCGAAGAGGCGCTCTGAACGGCGATGTACTTATACAAAGTGTCGTTCAATCTCTTCGTCAAGGAAACTTCTTTCATCTGACTTGACTTACAGAATAGTCAAAATAAGACAGGCTCAATTACAGGCTTATCTTTTTGCTTCTCTTGACAGCTGAAAATATGTAGACGATTTAACAAAGTGCTTTCTGTGGATTGTATGTACAAGACCAACGAGTTCAAGATGCCATTATTAATTGGCCCTATAGTAAGCAATACCAAGCAAACTATACCGATTTTCTATGGCTTCACAAACAACGAGAAAGAAGAGACATAAGAATGGCTTTGTATTGAAGAAGCATGTTACAACAACATATACAGCAACCGAATGTGGTGATCACGGACAATGAGGGTGCACTGAAATTGGCATTTTGCAGAGGTATGTCATATCTTACGCAACAGTTCCGCACTTTTCATGTGAACTCAAATATCGCCTTCCATACAAAGAGTAAGTGGAAAAAACCATCACAACAACCTGGCGATAATGACGCTATTGCTACTGATCCATAAGATCAAATAGAGGCACTAATTTGTCAAATGAATTCCATCTTTGCCCCTACCTCTTCCCAAAGATATACCACATACACGGCAAGGCCTATATGGCTTATGGAAGTTTTCTGGATTCTTTATCGTCAGAGGAGCCGCTTTCTGAAGCCTGGGGCTGTCTAGTGCAGTGCTTAGACTCATTGAACAGATGATTCAAAGTATTTACATCATGAATTTTAATTCTTTCATTGAAAAAAGCGCTTTGTATGCCTTGAGTGCGCTGAGTTTATAGTACATATTGTGAGGACGTACTGGGTATACTTGAATGAGAAGACGAGGGGGTCTGTGATTTCATGGTTCTGTCTTTTCCATCTAATTATCGACTGAAGTGTGCATCTCGACCGATTTCAACATTTCTCACCTAAGTGCCCGGACCGAACAAAAGATCTTGGAAGAGGCCCTTCTTATCTTATTTGAAACTATCGGCAAGAGCGGTTGGCTAAACTTGGTCAGGGGCGACAATCCAGTAGTCCCGACTGGGATTACTGGCATGAATGCTTACTATGCACGTTTGAGACAAGAAGCTCACCACTATCCGTCTAATCCTCACTCTACTGCTATACACACATGAGCGTGTTGTTATTTTGATCATAGCGACAAATTCACAAAAGTTGCCGTGCTGTCGCATTACAGAGCTATTAAACTCATGAGAATGGAGAAGAAAGCAGTGACCGGGGGATACAGATATACAACGATACATCAACACGAGTATATGAAAGCCAGGCGCCGCATCAGAGTTTCTTTAAGTCGAATGAGACGCCTGATGAGCGGGGAGTTGATATGGGTGGCCGAGATATGCCACGCCAATGGTGAAGCCCATGAGAAAGCCCGAATGGAATACGAAAAGGAAGGGCTGAGGCTGACCCTTCTGTCTTTGGAATGGACATTGACAGACACACGAGGCCAGGAAAACGGCCAGGCGCCGCATCAGAGTTTCTTTAAGTCGTGAGAAACGCCTGATGAGCGGTGGGTTGATATGGGTGGCCGAGATATGCCACGCCAATGGTGAAGCCCATGAGAAAGCCCAAGTGGAATACGAAAAAGAACGGCTGCCGCTGGGGCTACTGCCTTCGGAATGGGAATCGACAAACATACGGTACCAGGGCGAAGGCCTACCACCCGGTCGGAGCCTCCACGGGCCAAAGAAGGAGAGGCCGAGAAAGCGAGCGGAGGAAGGACAGTGTTTTCTCCTTGGGACACCAAGTTCCGGACGGGGAGGAGAGATGCCTTGTAACAGGCGTCCATTTCTGAAGTGAAGATACTAGACATAGGCCAGCGCAGGAAAGCAAGACACAAAAGGAGGAAATTCAAGATTGTCCCAGGATAATGGTGATTGAGCGCAGTGATACTTGTGACGGAGAGGAAAACTTCTGTTGAATATTTGTTGATGGCAGCACCCCATCAAGCCCTCAGGAAAACTTGACCTGGGTGAGGAGATGAACGACATATACAAACGTGTCTTTGGGGCAAGCTTTTGGTATTTGCTTAGGAGGTTCTCCGTAGATTGGACCAAGAGAGAGAGTTGCTAGGGCGGCTAAATGGAGATGAATCTATGTACCTATTCTATCTTATCAACTGTAGATGCCCGTGTATTACACACTGAAGGTCGTTTCGTCGTTATTTCTACGTAGTCCTAGTACATCTTGTTAATTGCTAGCGGGATGCTCAGACTATTCAGACATCGCATCAAATTTCGTCATTTAGCACAGTCAGCCACGACGAATGAGTCCTAGTAGCTATTTCACCTTGTCAAGTGACTATGTGAAAAAATGGAAACATGCCAAAACACCTCAGTTTCCATTGCCACAGTTGCTTTTTGAAGTTTCAGCATTGCTATTTGTTGTTGACAATATCTGTGCCACGCAAGCCAAGCAAATCGGCCCTTCAATCCATGCATAAAGACGGAATGACACATGTTTGTGTAGGCATGTCTCTTGCCGTGTGAATATACAACGGCCGTTTTTTTGGAAGGCTAGATGAATCATGCCCTTTAATCGTGCAGCAGAGGATATCCATTGCAAATGTGTTTTAGTGTGTCAAATTTAGCTGCATGTTGTGGTGAACATCTGTGTAACCTAAGCGTCTAGTGTAAGCTACATGATTAAATCCTTTGGTAGCACAACACCATAGATCATCACCATTGTTCTTGTGTCTGATTTTTTCCATGGAATTACAAAACATTGCTCTTAATAGATCTGATGACAATGAGTAGACATATTGAAAACTGTATTTGAATAGTGATGGCTAGGCAAGGTGAAATTCCCCCAAAGGTTTGTAGTGGAATCTTGACAGCAAAGCGATTAGGCTAGGCATCCATCGCGGCTGAGATTTTGGTCTGGCCTTGATAAGACTATTAGGCAGGTTTTCATGTTTCACAAGACGAGCAGGAACGACGAAAGAAGGCGGAAAATAGCGGACGTATCAAGTGATGTGCTTTTACTAGGCCACCACTTACTACTCCCAAGTCACCAGCATGTGGGAAGCATACCGTGCGGCTTCTAGCCTACGTCGTTGTCGAGTGAACTCCTTTCTCATGTGCGATACATACACAAGATGTCTTTTTCAATATACGTTTCTTATTTTCTGGTATGCACACTAGAGCCCTCAACCACTGCTGTCTTGCTCTCTTCTATTGGCTTCTGAAGGTACTAATA
>LJOA01000236.1:0-20738 GCA_001513815.1 Ceratocystis eucalypticola
GAAAAAAAAAAAAAAAAAAAAAAAAAAAAAAAGGAAAGTCTGAAAAGAGACAAGGGGAAAAAAAGAAGAAGAAAAAAGAACCAGGAACAAGGCAAAACACTACATAGCATAGCATAGCCAGCAAGAGACTTTAAATAAGTTCCTCCTTGAAGGAACAAGAAAATCAACAAGGGGGCGTGTTGGCTTCTAGCTTCGCCGGTTGCGGTGATATTGGCCCCTCTTACTTGGAGGGCTTAGTCGTATGGCTACCAGTGTGCCATGAGGGAAGGGGGAGGGGGAGGGGGGGTTCAGGTGAGAGTTGCAATCCGGCGAAGACCTGAGAGAGAAGAAGTCAAAGGAATAAGAGAGGAGAGAAGGGTAGAGACTGAGAGAGAGAGTGTGTGTGTGTGCGTGTGTGTGAGAGGGAGAGAGAGCAAGAGAGGGCGTGGCAGAGGGAGAGAGAAAGATCAGACAACGCGACGGCGTCGTTGCTAGCGAGGGGCATAGTCTGGCGTCGGCAGTCCTTTCGTTTTATTCCCGGCCATCTTGGCTTGTCCACTGTGCACACAATACGCCGCCTGACTCAGAGTCTTCTGCTGGAGACAATGCCAGACCTAAAAGATGAGCTTGACATTACCTACCTCTACCTCTGCCTCTGCCTCTGCCCCTGCCTTACCTTTCCCTCTCCTGCTCCTGCTCCTGCTCCTGTTCCTGCTCTACTTGGCCCGTCTCTATCCAATATGGGCAAGCCCAGGATTGAGTGATGCTATGCTCTAAACTCGAGCGTATTATGGAGGAGGCTTAGCGAGGGGCAAGCGGACAGGGCAAAAAGCAAAAGCAAAGTGGAAGAAGATGACAGCAACGAAGGGGACTTTCTTGCTTCCTCCTTCTTGCCTAAAGTTTAGCAATGCTATCCAAGATAAAATACGGCGACATCTATGAAAGGGAGGGGCGTGGAAATGCGTAGTTCCGCATGCGGCGAGGACTAGACTAGCTCACGATGTCTTAGCACGCTCTTACACAATGCAAAAACAAAGGGAGAGCAAGACTTACACAGAAAGACAAAGACACACTAGCTAAAAACGCGCCGTAGATACTCATACACACAAGAAGAAAAGATGTTGAAAGGTCCATTTTATTAGATAAAAGCTACTGAATAGCTGAAGACTAAGAAGAGAAGCAAACGAAGCATCTGGGCTTCTTTACAAAACAGCGGCTTCACAGTCGATAAGGCTGCAGTTCAACCTCACAGAGCCGAAAGGGATAATGATATAAACAAAGAGTGCCAGGGCAAAAGAAAAAACAAGAGGAGAAACGTGAAAACACCCAGAAGCAGAAACTCTTCTTTCAACGCCAGCCAAAAAAAGAACCCAGCCGTAAAGATAAAAGCGCCACCAATCATAGAGAAAAACCAGCCTCCTAAGATAGAAGAATAACAGTAAAAAAGAATTGCAAAATAAAAGAAAAGGGAAAGAGAGAATTAAGAAATAAGACACAAAAGAAACGTTCTTTTCAACATCAACGTGATGTTACACAGGACAAGGTCTGGAACTCGGGTTAGAAAGTAAAAACATCGACAAAGCAGAAAACATAACAAAGCAAACAAAAGAAATACTAGAACTAGAGGGCTACTCAGGCAAGGAGGCCATGGGGTCCCTAACAAGACGCCAGCGTATATGAAGCAAAAAAAAGGCCAAAAGCAAAGACTTTTCTGGATGCCAGGCTCGACTACCGCAGCTCTTCTCTCATGACCATCGGGGCTTGAGTATCGGTCGCCTCCGCAGGTGTAGACGTGCTCGAGACTTGCGATACCGTTTGAGGCTTTTCTATTTGCCCTCAGACTCGCTGTCCGGGTCCGGGGATTTGATGTGAACTTCAGCGGCGGCAGGAGGAGATTCGTCATCAGAAACCTTGATCCAACCCTCAATCTGGCCTGGATCACCCCCGGCAGCCATGACAGCACGGCGTGCAGCCTCACTAAGGCGGCGCTGACGCTCTATGGCCTCGCGTTCACGCTTAGCTTTGGTTTTGCTGCTGCCACTCGGAGCCACACCAGTCATGAGAATGTGGCCATCCTTGGGGGTGTAGTTCATGAAGCTGATGCCTCCAGTGGTGTTTGAGCTACTGTTGCTACTGCTGCTTTGGCTGCTGTTGTTACTCTGGTCATGGGAATTACTGCTGTGATGGCCATTCTGAACGCTGTAGCCACTGTGGCTGCTCTGGCTGCTCTGCTGACTAAGAAGGCCGTTGTAACCATCGTTGGTGTTGATAGTGTTCTGCACGCTTTGCACATTTTGCACAGCCTGAACAGCCTGGACGTTTTGCATGTTTTGGACATTGTGGCTCATAGTGCCGGCGCCGGCAGTTGGAACGTTAGCACTAGCCAGTTGATTCATGCTGACGCTCATAGCCAGTCCGGCCGATGAGCCACCAAAATCAATGCTGCCGTTGCTAGCGGAGCGGGCAAGCGTGCGGCTGACGCTGCGCTTCTTACGGATGGCGTGTGGAGGGATGCTTGCAGACCCAGATAAGGTCCGCGAATGGCCAGGCGCAGGGCCGTGTCCATGACCGTGAGCGCCAGAGCCAGATCCAGGGGCGCCAGAGCCAGATCCGGGGCTCTCGCTTCTGTTAGGTCTTTGCTTGCGACTGCTCATGACAGGCAAGCTATGCATATGACGCATACTGCTTGAAGGTGCCCGGGGCTGACGACGGCGCTGTTGCTGGTCGTTAGGGGCAGGGGCAGGTGCAGCAACAAGCTGAGGGGCCTGGGTCATGACGTGCTGGGTTTGGGTAGGATTAATAAAGTGGTGAGCGAGGGGACCATTTATGCTGCCAATACCATTGTTCTCGTAGGGGTTCGCTGTATGACCAGCACTGGGATCAAGCATCATGTGAGAGTTGTGTATCATGGATCCATCAGCAGCTAGCCCAGGATACTCGGTAAGCTCATTATGCGACAAGTCGTGGGGCGACACGGTCTGGGGATGGTGTGAGGGCTGCTGGAATGTGTAATGCGCAGTCGCATCGGTGAACGATGAATGCTCAGCGCCATCGGCGCTGCCCTGGCCATCCTGTGACTGCTGTTGCATCATGTTCAGGGCCCACATATTGTTATCATGAACGGCCGTAGCATCATTGCCGTAGACACTCCAGAGCATGGTGTTTTCAGCACCAGCAGAGGTCATGGGCCAGACGACAGTCGGATCGCGAACTGACGATGCCATGTCAGCAACACCAGAGCCAAGGCCAGCGCCGAGTGAAGGTCCAGAAATACTCATGGTCATAGCGCGACGAGGTGTGGGCGAGGTGAGGGCTAGGGGATCAATAGAATCAGAGTCGAACATAGAGTTACTACGCGACTGGAGTGGCTGATAATCGACCATGTTTGGTGCGGGCACAGATAATCCGGTATTAATAGACGACGCTTGGGCAGAGGAGGGAGCCGACTTGTTAAAAGACGGCGGCAGGAAGGGATCGATAAAAAAATTAACGGGAGGTGTTTGCAGAGAAGTGATGCTATCGGCAGCCGTTGTAGGGAAATGAACGGAGCTGTGATGGACAAGCCGGTGCGGGTGAGATTGTAAGGAGGAACTAGTATGGGCAGATGTTGATGACGATGGAGATAATGCTGTAGATAGTGATGAAGATTGCTGCAGGGAGCTAAGGCCTGAACTGACAGAGACACTTGAAGAGAGTTTGGGTCTGGGGCGAGCAGACAGGGACACGGAAGAAGAGGTAGAAGCTGGAGCTGGATCGGAAGAGGAAGAAGGTGAGGAAGAAGAGGAATTCTCAAGGGGGGCTGGAAAGGAGGAGGATGGAGTAGAAGTAGAAATAGACGAAGCAACTACGGCAGCAGAAGCAGTAGTTGAAAGAGGAGCAGAGGCAGAAGCAAAAGAAGCGGGTCCAGCAGCAACAGCAGCAGCAGCAGCAACAGTACTAGTACCAGTAGTGGAAGCAATAGTCGCAGAAGCAATAGCGTTAGCGGAAGACATAGCAAGCGAAGGCGGTGAGCAAACAGAAGGAGGAGAAGAAGAAGAAGAAGAAGGGCCACGATTAGGAGCAGCTGGTGCCGACTGTGCCAATGGTGAGCAACCACTGTCGCCTGGTGAGGTAGCTACTGGAGCGTGTCGATTTAGCGCTAGAGAAAGCGAGCTAGGGCCAGCAACAGCTTCTTTATCATTTAGTGGCGTGACGGAAAGAGGCGTGTTTCCAGTAACGGGAGTAGCAACAGTAGCGGCAGCTTTGCAAGATGAACTATTAGGTGCTGGAGTGGCAGTAGCGACAGTAGTGGTAGTAGTGCTATTGGTAGCTGGAGCCGCAGCCGTGGTAGTAGAGGGAGATGCCTGCTGGAGCGTAATGGACGATGGTGTGTGTCTGTGTTTGCCACTGATGTTAGAGTTCTGATAGAGGACGGTAGGCCTAGATGAGGAACTTGCGGCCACGGGCTGGCGCTGGGGATGGAGGGGGTGTTGCTTATAATGCTGCAAATCTTCACAGGACTGCTGCGTGAGCTGCTGCTGCTGCTGCTGACGCTCCTGCTCTTGAAAAGAAGAACAAGAAGATCCTCTTAAATTCCCAAAAGACCCGGCATGTACCATCTGAGCCTGAGCTTGGGCCTGAGCCTGGGCGTGTGAGCTCAGTGAGTGGTAAGACTGGGCGTGTGCCAAAGGGGACGACGAAGCAGCGGCTGCAGAGACACCACTGCAAAACGAAAGAGAGGACGCCGGAAAAGTGGCCATCGACATTGACAAGGGCATAGCCATATCAGATATGGCCATCGAGACAGCCGAGCTCGAGGGAGACAGAGAAGAGACAACAGAAGCAGCAGCAGGATCAGCAGGACCAGCAGGGACAGCAGGAGTGGCAGAGTCATTGTCTGTGTGTTCTATTTGGGCGTGGTTAATGCCAACACTAGCACTCTGCCTGCTATTGCTGCGATTACTCATGCTGCCGTTGCTGCTGCTGTTGGTAGTGCAAGAACTTGGCTGTGAAGGAGTAGCTGCCGGATGCAGCCCAGTGCTGTTGCTCCTTCCGTCTGCAAGGGCGGCCTGGTGGGGGTGGGGTGGGGTGTGGGTGTGTGCAGTGGAGTGGGGCAGGGCGTGCGAGTGGGAGTGAGAAAAGCCAAAGGGATTGTGGTGAGAGTGGGGCGCCTGGCCCTGGCCCTGGCTTTCTGTCGTAGCTACCATAGATGCTGATGTTGCTGTTGCCGCTGGTGGTGCTATTGCTACTCCACCTGTCGACGATTCCATTGCAGCTGCCTCTGCCCCTCCTGCCAAAGCACTTCCACTGGCCACATTACTCGCAGTAGTACGAGAGTAGCTTCCTGATCGGCCGCTACAGTCACTACTGGCACTACTAGTGCTGCTATTGCCATGCTTGCCCTTGTTTTTCTTTCCCGCGGCTTTGCGGATAGGAGAAACTAGCGCACTCACAAATCTGCGCGAGAAATCGAGCCGGCGAGATGAAAAACTTGACATTGAGGAGGCAGTCGTGCCAGACGGTGAGCCAAGTGGGGCGTGCTTTGCAGGACTGCTGCTGCTGTGATTGGCCTGCGCCAAATCGGCACTAGCGGGCACAGAAGGACCACCCACAGGCCTAGTCATTATTACATTTACAGGCAGGGCAGTCGAGCCGCCAGCAGGCGAGGTGGCAGTAGTAGCAGTAATAGTAGTAGTAGTAGGAGCTCCCGCTGTTGCGTTAGAGGATAGCCCGCCCCTAGCTGGAAGTCCAGAGATAGGCACCGCCAGCAGGTCCTGTCCAGGCATGGAGGGCGACACTCGCTGTAGGTAGGTGTTTTGCTGCTGCTGCTGTATTTGGTGTAATTGCTGCTGCTGGTCATATTGGTACTGGTATTGGCTTTGGTCTTCGTCCTGCTTAGCTTGCTGAGACAGATCGCCGGAACTGGATACCATGGCTATGCGGGGCCTATGGGGGGACTTAAGCGTGATTCGCTCAAGTTCTAGCAGATCAGAGGCTGAGACGGCAGCGCTCAGCGAGAGACCCCCCATTCCAGGCTGCTGCTGGTGCTGGTGCTGGTGCTGCTGATGAATGTCGAGCTCCTCCTGCTGTTGTTGTTCCTGATGCTGCTGTTGCCCATTCTGAGCTAGGTCCTGCAGGTGATCCTGCCCCTGCTCCTGCTCCCGACACCGCTGCTGGTTGGAACTCGGCATTCCTCCACCGGGGGTGGCCATCTCAATCTCAACGTCCATCTCGGACCCTGCTTCTTCTACACCTACGCCCAGCCCTAGCCCGAGGCCTAAGCCCAGATTGGGATGATTAGATGTAGGTGCCTGCAGATTACTACTTTCCAAACTATGGCTTTGGTGATTGTGGTGCATTTCAAAATTCGCTGTCGTTGCACCACCACTAGCCCCGGCACTGGCATCATTAGCCCATTCTCCAAAGCCCAGGCCCAGGCCCATGCTAACATCGACGCTATTGCCGGCCATACTACACGGCACAAAAGTCTCTGGCGGCGAGATGGACGACATGGGCACTGTGTCAAACATGTGGTCTTGCCCTTGCTGTTGCTGCTCGAGATGGTCATCTGCTAGGCCACTAATGAACATCTGGTCACCAAAATCAGTAGCCTGCGAAAAGTCGAGGTATTCTTCGAACTGCATGTTTCCTGATGACGCCCAGTCGGTGTCGGGCATAACGGCAGAAGCCATTTTAGCTACTAGGTGTCTATAGGGTGCCGGGGAAACCTAACCGATGACCAGATTGCTGGCACGTGGACAGCAGATATGGGCGATGCAAATGGTATGCGACAGCTTGAACACAAGAGTCCTTTTTTTTCTGTTCTTGGTAGATGTGTTTCTCTTGTTCCTACCAGTGCTTTGTTCTATTCTTCTTGAGCACCGAAGGCACAAAGACAGCCAACTCGATGGATGATAGTCAACGCGAGGAAGGGGACTCGAGCAGTGGGGCTCTGAAGAAGGGATCAGGAAAAGCAAGACAAAAAAGAACTCGACTTTCCAAAGACGGACGAGGAAGGGGACAGTATGTTGAGAGAATCGGGCAATGTAGAGCAGCGGTAGAATGAATGACGAGTAACGAGCGACGGAAAGAGAAAGAAGATCGAAAAGATGGCGGCAAAGAGCACTAGGGAGCTGACTGAAGAACACGCAGATTAAAACTAGAATAGATAGAAAATGAAAATTATCACAGATAACAAACGAACGACGGACTCAGAATGCAAAGGCGCGAAAGGACAGAGAAGATGAAGCCAAGACGGGATTGGACAGAACAGGAGACGAGAGAAGATATAGATGATAGGCACAAGTGAGGTACGGGAAGAGAAAAGGCGCCTTGGAGGTGTGGCCGTCTTGTGTGCCGAATATATCGTACATCGTGTTTGAGAATAGGGATAGAAACAAAGTCAACAACACGCAGTTCTCGCATTCCTGAGATCGGGTCTCTGGGCTCTTGGTTTCCATGTGTGTGGGTCCCCAGCAACGGAAATCCCGTTTGGTTGGGACTTGGGCTTGCTACGAGTATAGCTGGGTGTTGGAAGAGGCTTCCTGTACGGCTCTTGACCTCTTGACAGACTACACGTCAAGAGCAGAGGTCTTTCCTGAGCAGCACTATTGTCTCTCGACCGAAAATGAAGACATCAATACAAAAACAGCCCCAAAGGCCTTGCCGTAGCCCGCTCAAAGATCCAGCTTGCCCCTACTGGTCGGATTATCGTATGTGCCCAAGCATGCATAGTATGTCTGTAGAGATATGCTGCAAATGTACATTCTCTTCTTTACCGCTCTCTTCCCCTCCCTCCAATCTCTCCCCCTCTCCCCTAATCGACCGATGCTGCTGAAAAAGAAAAGGAGAAACTGTCACAGCAACGGCGCAGTAGACTCCATTCCAGCAAGAAGACTCTGTCCTTACCAAAGAGGCTCACCCGTCTCGACGACCTCACAGCTCACCACTTGGGGCTCTAAAGGCGAGGTTTGTGGAATGCAAGAAATGTATGGCTTGGCTTGGGCGTGCTTGCTTAGCTTGGTTATCCGCCCTAGCCGGGGGCCTTTTGTTTCTCCATGGTTTTGCCCTCCCTTTCTTTCTTTCTGCTCTGCTCTGCTCTGCTCTGCTCTGCCGCGCCTGGAAAGCCAGCCAGCTATTCTTTGTGTGCTGTAAATTTAGTGAGGCTGGTTGTAGACAACGAAAACGTGGAAGGCGAGTTATAGGCTCAGGGCCTATGAAGAGCAAGGTTTTTTTTACAAAAAACTTTTCTTTTCCATACACATGTGTGCACGCAGAAGCAAAATGGTCTGTTTCAGGGTTGCTTAACCCTATCTTGTGGGGGGGACATTTGGCAAGTCTCTCGCCCAATCTAGCTGCTAGCCACCAACGACGGCAGCGTGTTGCTTGCACCCTCCTAAGCTGCAGAGTTGCACTGCATCGATCGGCTACGTCCGGCTGCAACTCTATTTCCCCCCCGTCTTGCATGCAACACCCATGCGACAGCTCGACACTCGAAAACCTAAGTTAATTTACTCGATCTCGACGACAACCTGAACTGGGCTGAACCTAAGCCAGGACGGACTCCTTGCATGAGGCCTGTACGACAGGCCAGGCGAAGCTGAGCCAGCTTTTTCCCTACTCACAGCAGCTAACAGCCAAGCGTACATATAGCGCTCCAGCGAGTCTAGCGAGGCTAGGCCAAGTGAAGCTAGGGCATAGCGCAGTATCTCGTCAATGCTAGGCCGAGAAGAGCAGGAGAGCTGCACAGCTGCAACAGGACAGCTGGTGTCCTTTCGCTCTATTCCTTTTGATGCTAAAGAATCAAGAGTGACGTCTATCAATTCCCGAGACGAGAGCCCGCCAAAGGCAGCCAGCCCATAACTCTGCAACATGCTCAAATAGGACACTAGGCGGACTATTTGGGAACTCCCTTTTGTCGCCGTATCCTTCTCTTGATGTCACGTTTCTCGTCTGATTTCCTAGTCTCGTGTGCCTTCAAGGCAAATTCTTCTGGGGGATTGTGCATCTGGGCCGGGTAGATCAAGTCAGGTCATGCAAAACACGGCGCTGAGTTCCAGACACCCATAGGTCCATTTGAAAATAACAGATGATACAGGCACTTTTTTTCCTTGAGCTTGCTCTTCCCTTTATTCGAGTGCGCTTTTCTCCCCCTCATCGCCTTTTCGTTTCTCCGAATTTCCTTTGAACTAGAACTTATCCATCTGAGTGAAGTGCATGGATGGATGGTCCTTTTCCATATCTCCTGTTTTCCCAGTCCCCTTCTCGCCACCCCGCACAACGTCACCTGAGGCGCGACCACCACAAAGCCTAGCTCTTTAGAACCGAACAAAACAATTTAGACGGGGAAGGGAAAAGAGAGCGAGATAAATACAAAGCAAAGAAAAACCGAAGCAGCGCGGGAACAGCCATATTTTCTGACAACTGTGGAGTGGGAAAATGGCAATAAGGGTGGGCACATAACATACAAAGGGAATAAAGAAAAAAAAAGAATTGAAAAATACGGGGAAAAAAAAAAGAGAATAAATTCCAGACAAAATCTAAAACAAGATTATGAAAGCTTCAGGTAAACACCGGTCGTTGAGCAAAGCATCCCCTCCCTGTCTTGGGCGGTGCTCTCTTGACAAGTCTAGGTAATCTCTTCCTCGGCTTCTTTCCTTATTTCCTCTTCTTATTTTCTCTTCTCCTCCTCTGCCATACATTCGCTCCGTTACCTTATCACGCATCACCAAATCGCCTTCTTTTCACTGCTAAAGTAGTGCGCAGACCTAAAAACCCTACCTAGCCTAGCTAGGCCAAGCGGCAGGCCTGTCAAAGCCCTGCTGCCTAGGTCACTGTCTAATGGAGCTAGACAGCTATACAATAGCACTCTCAGCTTGCTTGCTAGCCCCCCACGCTGTGTCGTCATAGACGACGTGACAGCTGCAAAGACCCCAATCTCGAGCAGGTCCAGCCCCAGACAGGACGAGAGACGGCAGAATCGCTTGCCTACTTTCTCACACTGTCTCGTTCTCTATCTCTACACCTCCACACCTGTTTCACATCCGCACGCCCATATCGACAGGACGACATGATGCAGGAACTTCTGATGTGCCGAGCATGATGTCACCAAGTCAGGTTTGCACCGATCCAGACTCGCCAGCTCTTCCCACCAACTCTGATTGTTCATGTTCGTCCCATCCCACCAACATTTGGTTCTCGACATCACAAACATGCGTCACGTGACGATATACAGAAAGACTACGTAACACCCATGGATCATGTACCTGTAACGCGCACCCACCACACTGGCAGGAAAAAAAAAAGAAAAACCCTCTCTTGGACAAAAAGAAACAAAGCCAACAACCACTAGAGAAAAAAAAAACAGGGGAAACCAAACTTCCTCCCAGAGCGCCGGTTCTCACCGTCAGAGTGCTCTTGGGAAGAAAAAGGGACCAAGACAAGGCCCCTTCGGGTCCTCTGCCCAAGCAGCCAAAAACGAGCCGCAAGCGGGTAGGCGTGTAGAAAAAAAAATACAAGCCAGAGTCCGACTAGCAGAAAAATGAAGTGAAAAATAACACCAGTAGTCAATAGACCAACAAGAATAAGGAAAAAAAACGATAATCAAGTAATATTGCGGGATAGGTGGAGGAAATGAGAGACCCTTGATTGTGCCGAGGACGTCGAACATGACATGAACGGAGACGTGCAGCTCCAGTGACATGTGAAGCTAGTAAGTAGTAGCCCGGTTGCCTTGTGGAGCCACCAGCCGCGAGCTTGCGCCACACTAGAAACTGAGCTTCAGCCTCACGCACAGCGCCACACTTGGCTCTTCCAGCCCTCCTTCACTGGATCTGATCCCGCACAGCTCCAGTGCTAGCTGCCGCCGTCGCTGCCGCAGGGCTTGTGTGCACACCGCCATCAGCCCGTCGCCGCAGCCGCACAGGCCGTTGCACTAACGGCCGGCTCGACTTGCGTTCGCGCTCCCGTCCAAGACGGTCCTGCACTGACCCAAAACTGACCATTACCTGACACATCTCCTCGACGTCATCGAGAAGGTCGACGTGGAAATCACCAGCAGCGCGCATGCCACTTAGCGTAGTGGTGGCGGTAGTGCCCGCGTCTAGGCCTGTGGCTGTAGATTTAGATGTTGATGTTGATGTTGATGTAAATGTACCCGCAGATGCGGATGTGGGCTTGTGCTTGTATGTTTTAGATGCCACGAGCATGGACACAGAGGGCTGCCGTGGAGATGGCGATCGCGACGATGGGGGCGACGACGGACAGGAAGCAAAGCGGCCCAGAGTACTTGATGGGGCAGGAGTGCCGCCCGCATGGCCTGGCACCAAGTGCAGCGGTGCGGGTGAAAGGGACGGGCGTCGTCTCGGCGGACGCGAGTGCGGGCGGAGTCGCTGACCATCTGGAGTTTTAGAGAAGCCAAAGTCGACAACGCCCCCGAACAGCGGCACCCCAGCGGCAGTAGCTGGTGCGGTAGTCGGTGCAGCTGCTGCAGTTGCATTTGTGGTCGCCGTCCGGGTTGCTATGGGTGAGGTATCAAGCGACTGCATAAACTGCTGTTGCTGCGAGAGCTGCCAGTGTGATGGGTGTGAAGACAGGTGGGCCGAGCCCAGGCTGCTACTTGATCGCCGGGGCTGCAGGCGGCGAGACGCGACGTTGGGGCCTGAAAGCCCGTGCAGCGAGCCGACATTCACTGCGGGAATGGGGACGGTGTGTGGAGAATTTTGCCTATGTTCCGTTGAGGAAATGCTGCGGCGAGCGCAAGTAGTGTGCAGCTTGGGAAGGGTAGCAACAGGCGTTGTAGCTACGAACGTACTTGCGGGTGTAGTTGAAGGAGCTGCAGTGGCCGAAGCTGAGGCAGTAGGGCTAGTGGCAGGACTAGCGGTAGGAGCAGGACCCGTAGTAGAGCCTGTAGATAGAAACGCCCCAAGGGATAGAGATGAGGGATCAGATGCGGGTGCGGCTACGGGCACAGGCGTAGCTGGTAGGCGAAGTCGCGGCCGCAGGCGCGGCCGGTCCGAGGGATTCATCTGGTTATGTGATGGCCCAGCTGAGACAGCAAGTCAGGTCAGTGGTGATAGTCATGAGCGGACAGGCCGAGCCAAAGAGCAGAGCCAGAGAACACGGCAAGGCGTTAAAGAGGCGATAGGTTAGCGAGGTTGACCGGTTAGAAACGCAAAATTAGGCGCGGTAGGCACACGAGCCAGTTCAAAGCAACAGAAAGACAGATGTTTTAAGCCGTGCAAGTCATGATAACAGGGCGATCAGCATATACAGGGCAAAAACGGGAAACTTAGTTCATGGCTGGGATAGAGAGGGGGGGGAAATAGCCCGTAGTATTAATTATTAATCACCGTAAGTAGACACCAACTAGGAGAGCAGCTTGGCGCAAACCCTCTTTTCCCTTATCTTCTGTCCTTTCCCTCCCCTTCCCCCCTCCCCCCATTTGCTTCAAGTCCTCTCTTTCACCCACCCACCCACACAAACAACAAATTAGACGAACCCCAGGAAAAAATAATCTAAAAGGAAACGCAAAAAAACCTGCCCAATGTTGGTTGGGTCGGGCCTCAGAGCAAGGAAGACCCCTGAAGCCCCAAGCCAGAACAAAGCCCACCAAGCAAGCAGGCCTTTAGGGAGGGAGGAGAGGCAGCGGCAAGGACTCCAGTGCCTTACCTTTGTTTCCTAGCGTTGAAGTTGAAGCTAAAAGTCGGGCCGCCGCGGGAAAAACAACACAAAAAATAGAGGTAGAGCATGTAGTAAGAAAGGTCCAGGGGTGAGGATAAAGGTAAGGGCAGGCGAGAAGACTGAAGAGGGCGGATCATTCCTATGGGACACAAGGCACGGCCGACAAATGGGATCTCTCTGTGAGCATACACATGTGTTCCCCGTGCACTCCCCATGTATCCCAATCCGCGAAAGAGCGAGGTCTTGGGAGAGGGGAAGCACTTGATGACAGACAGAGGGAGGCAACGAGGAAAAGAGAAGGCGGAGAGCTCTAGTACTCTTTGTTCCTCCCCTTCCTCCTTCCCTCTCCTTTTCACTCCAATTTGGAATTATTCATCCTCCTCACATCCACCTCTTTGCCAAGACAACTAGCAAATCGTACGTCTACACCTCTGTCGCCCGCGACAAGCGCTTCATACCTGTCCTCTGAACCCATAATGACTTGTATGTATGTATTAGTACATATGTATGTACCCGCACCATTACCAGCTGGCCGGGACAGTTGAAACCCTGGGCAAACCCTAGCGCTAGAGATGACGAATGAGGATGGAGAACTTTCACCGACACCGACCGCTACCGAGGTCTTATCGTGGCTTCGTGTTGCTCCTCTTCCTTCCTTGTCTTGCTTTTGCTATTCAGCCAGCTAGCCTCTTTATCTGTTGCCTCATTCTTTGTAAACATCGCCTTGTGCTGCCCCCCGCCGCTAATGGGGTTAGAGGCTCACCGACAACCAGCTGATAGCTAGACGGACAGCTCGAGTCAGTTGCCTCGAAAAATAAGACCGCTCTTTCGCTTTCTCTCATCCACCCTTTTCCATCCGAAGCTGATCCGAGTCGCCAGGATTGCACGAGCTAAGACACAGCATGATATGTGATGTAACCTTGCAAACCTGCTCCTGTTCCTTGTTCCTTGTCCCTTCTTGTCCTCCCCCTCTCCCCCCTGAGCCGTGTTCCTCTTTGGTCCTGTTTCTCCAGTTCTTGTTTGTCGAGTTCTCGTCTCCTCGTCCAGTGCTCATGATATCATGGTTGCACTCTTTCGTCTTTAATTTTTTCTTTTGCTTGTTACACACTTCGCTCTGATTTGCATGTCCCCAAAAATCCACGGCCCTTTTCACGCGCGATTGCGCCGTTTTTCGCCGTCAATGGCATAAAGTCGCGTCTTCATTCCTCAATAGTGTAGTGGTGATCATACCTGCTTGTCACGCAGGTGACCTGGGTTCGATTCCCAGTTGGGGAGCTTACATTTTTGCCATGCTCGGTTGCCTGTTCATTCCTTCTGATAGCAAAAGCTTTGGCCCATCAGCCTGCAGGATCCGCTCCCATCCGGCCAATCAATTAATATTGTCTACCCCACTCATGAACGTCCATCGGCCCCTAACCAAGTCCTGTTATTATCGTGAACCTATTGTTGAGTATCTGTAGCTTCCTACTGTGTCTTGTCTATGCTGCTCTTCGTTGATGTTATGCTGGTGTGGCCCCATTGCCATGGCGCTACCTCTCCTCGTAGAGTTGTCGTCTTTTGTAGATACTTGCGGCTTGTACAATGCTGTCTCCCGAGCCACTCCTTCGCTGAGAACTGCTTGAACCAAATATCTTTGATTGTTTTCTATAGCCAGCTAGTACTGATAATGGCTACCTTCAAGCCACCAATGCCCTTGACAAATGGCCTATTGTCTAGCGGTGTGTAGACTTTGCTTGACACAAAGGATGTTGTTGGCTGTAGTTTTTGCTCCTGTTGCTGATGACTGGCCATGCAGTGTAAGTCGGGTCCACTAGATATTTGGCTGAATGGCTGGTCATTTACTACTTGAAAATGTGAAGATAGAGATCCAAACCTCATATTTCTGTAGGCAAAAGAAGGCAAGACGATCTCCTCGTGTGACAGATGCTTCCGACCCAAGACCTTTCCCCTCCTGTCATTTATGTCCTGTCACGTCTCAAGATTCCTGTGCCAAGGGACATTGGCGCCTTGTGTTTGCCAAGTGAAAGCAGGTTGGACACAGGCGGAAAACTGGCAATTCTTCGTGGCGAAAATTGCAGAAATTCATGTCTTGAGTAGTGATCTCATATGTGGTGGGGATGACTCCCTTGACATCGCTTCGTTCCTCACTTCGGTCTGTATTAAAATGGAGTAGGGCACTTTTGCTGCGGACAGCAAAATAATCCGTAGCCCCGTCTAATAGAAGGTTGCGTGGGGCAGTGTCTTGGTGTGTGACACCATATCGGGGGTTTAGATCATCCACAGCTTGGATAAGCTGTCGAAGCTACTTAGGCCTGAATGGCCGCAAATTGCATACTCCCAGAGCACCGCCCGGCGCATGGGTACTGATAAGCCCCATAGTAAGACATTTTAGATAACTGACTGCGGATTTGTGAGATAAAGCAGTCTTTTTTGGTCGGTCGGCGGATGCATCGGCTGCCCATTTTTAGACCCGATTTATACGTGTTCGGATTCCTAAAGGGGTGCTTGGGAGCAGCCTACTCGTCGCTTAACTTCATGGGTATTGCAATTAGCTGTTGGTGCGAAAGCTTTAGCTGGGCTATATTAGGTTGTCCTCTCTAGCCGAGGGATGCTAAACCGCAGTGTTCTTTTCGTTGATCTATAGTTCCTGAGCGCGTAGGTTTGTGGTACTAGTCAAGATTATGCTAGGTGCTCAACTCGTTGGAGGTTGCATATCTCCATGGCAAGAAAAAAGAAAAGATGCATGGGCTTTTCAGAAATCATGTCTCCAAGTCTAGAGTAGCCAGAGAGACTAGGGCTCGGAACAATGATATGCGGACGTTAGTGAGACGGATTGACAAGTTAGAGTCGGGCGGTGGAACAATGCATAAACACCAATGCAACTTGGCTTGAATTTAACCGTGGTACATTGTCTGGGAAGCTTCCACCGTGTACATAACAAACTACAGCGCATGCATCTGCTAGTAGCTTGACGGGCTCAAAAATATGCAAGCAAGTCATCTATACTCCCTTCAACGCAGTGTCGCATTAGGCGAGGCCCTGTGTAGCACTGCGCCTGCGCGCTGGAGCTTTGTGGTTTTGCCAGAGGAAGAAAGACCTGTTGGAGGTGAGCCTGGGAACTGGCGGTTGTTAAAGACAGTAAAAAATTGACCAAGAATAGTAAAGGAAGAGGCGGCTACATGAGGTGGCTAGATCTCCATTCTGTTTTTATGTGCCATGATCGAGTAAGCAGCGCTAACAATAGCAGGTTAAGTGTCAGTTCAGAGGATGCAAAAAAAAAATTAAATGGCGAAGTGAGGACTAGGGATTGCAACTTGACCGTTGAAGCATCTTGAATCTTGAGGCTTGTAAGCGGTAAGTGCTCTAGTATTCTGATAAAGGGGCCTAACAGCTGCATAATGGCGACCTGATGTTGATGTGCAATGCCAAAAGGTGGTATCTGGCCTGGACATTATTGAACAACTAGTTCTTGGCTAGCCGGTGTAAAAAAGAAAGAACATCATGATGAAGAACCAAGAAAGAGCCGCATGACAAAATAGCTCCTTTCGTATACTCCTTATGGAGGTACATGTAATACTGGACCTAGGCGGAAGCGGCTTTGAGATATCTTCAAGGTGGTGTTTTTGAATATCTGCATTAGAAAGCCTACGGCAAGCTAAAGTGACCGAGAAGAAAACAGAATTGGCGTTTGCCATCAGATATTCCAAGACTAAGCCGCTACTGCTCCATATTACCGTATTTGAGGCTTACAATATCAAGGAAATTTCAGAGGCTTAGGTCTTTATGGTATAAGAGCAGTTGTTATTTCTCAGAAGTTGTGTCAAGCGTTTACACCGTTGGAGTAGTATTTCTCCGCGTAGCTGCGGTTCTACTGTGCAAGTTTTGTGGATTGTGGGCTGTGGATTCTGAATTCTGAATTCTGAATTGTAGCGCACAAGGCGGCAGGCTGGGCCTGGTGGGATAGGCATAGCTGCGTTAAGCTGGCCGCTATTTGTAGACTAGAAAGAGAATTTGGGAGATTATGCTAGCAGTGGGTGGTCGAATCTGGATAGTGAGCTTCCCGGGAAAAGAGCGTGAAAAGGAGCCTTTGATCCCATAGAAGAGCCGGGATACCTTTTTTGCCCTCTGAAGTCGTGCTACATGGTGCACTTGCGACTCTATTATTACCCCGACAAGTATATAAGGGTGTTCGTTTCCTCATGACAGGGGGCGAAATCAGCTGGCACGGAGGCGTAAGTGGCTAAGCTGCCCCTGTTCATCCTATTTCCTGCAGTGAGGGTATGATAGTCAACAATCATTTCATTTGTTGGTCATTTAATACAACCTCTTTCCCGGCATAGAGATAGCCGGAGCCGGGACGAGATTTGCAGCAAATTCCATCGCCTCTCGTCTCCGATCCCTTTCTTTCACCATCGCGAAATGGTGGTGTATCTTTCGTATAATCTTTATATATTTTACCTACCACAAGTTCCTGGCGTCTAGTAATGGGTGTGGTCTGTGTAATTGTTTCTAAATTTCTGTTTTCAGCTTCCACCCTTGCTTGCCTGCAGCTTGGGTGGGAGCTGAATAAGCAAGACCTTGGGTTATTGAGGTTAAATAGCCGGCGATTAGTATGTGTAGCTTGGAATACGATGTGGTGTGCGGCTGCATTCTGGTGGACTTACGCCTGCTCATTTTGTCTTTATTTCGGAAGTGAGCTCTATCATCTGTAGTAGAAGCCGTGATAATCTCGGGTTAAAACCGTGACTTTAACAAATTACTCTTAGACTGCAACTGGAGAATGGGGTCATTTTAGTTAGCTAGCTGATTCCAGTTTCCTTAGCTTCAACAAGATTTGTGTTTGACGACCTATGTGATCTTGCGTTCGCAACTGGATCCTTCTGTTTATAGTAGTTTTCTTTTGGCAAGACGATCTTTTGGGCCGTAGGATTCTTTAGCCACCCAACATAGGCTTGCTTTACTCTTAAAATACACAAAGGCTTTTCTGGGTTGATTGAAAAGACGCTGGAAGAACGTCAAGATTTGGCGTAGATGAATCGACGACATTCTAAATGGCCTGAATGGTAAATATATATAGCATTAGTGAGGATAAAACGTGCTGAATGCTGCTGGTGTCTAGGTACCAATACTACACGGTCCGGGGGTGCAGGCAGGTATAGTTACACAAGCCAAGCATGAGGTTGTACAAGGAGTTGGTTAGGAAGGGGTAGTTACTATGCATGTTTATTAGTGCCACGGGCTCTCGTTGTACAAGCTACGAGGCCAAGATATTTAGCCACAGATGCTTAAAAGCTGGGTTGCGTGGTGTTTCGGCCGGGGCATCATGTGTCAGAATTGCACATCGGATTAGTCGTCATGGCATTTCGCCTGTTGACCTGCTGTCCAATATGAGATGGTAAAAAGAACCGACACTATTGACTAATAGGAAAAGCTTTTAGAATGAGACCGTGAATAGGGGGATACAACTAGGAATGAGACGGAGTTGCTGATATTGTAGACAAAGCGTTTTTTGCAGAGTAACTTGTATTCTGTGATTCGATGTCTAAAGGTAGGCAGCATCATTTAGTCCACTACATCACTGCATTTATCATATTGATAATAGTGGCCTTGGTTCTATCATGATTAATCTCTTTCACCAGCGCAGCTTTTGCTTGCTACTATATCATTCACGCACACTATCTTGTTGTTTGGGATTGCGAGGACTTGATTACGGCGGTATTGTGACTATATAGCTACAGTTAGATAATGGGAGGATGATAAAAGAGTTGTCTTCAGTAGATTGCATTATCGGGCTAATAGTTAGCCACATGCAACTAGTTTGACCCTTGATACATGTGTATGTATGTGCAATTTTATGTCTACCTACTGTTCTTTCGCAGCAATACGACGACATATTCCGGACGGGAGTACCTGCCGGGCGGTCTGCAGTGACAGGAATGCATATATGTTGAGTGACTCTTGATACTGTGGGGCGCGGAGTCTAAGTCTGATGCCCATCCTACTACATGTATGCCCCGGCAAAAAACAAAAAAGCTTCATCCCCCATTCCTACTTCTCCTCTCGGGAGAAAAAATGGAGATGCGGGGAATCGAACCCCGGACCTGATCCAGATGTACCTTGGAAGGTGCTAAGGATCCGTCATACCACTAGACCACATCCCCGTACTACCACGGCGATTTTGATGATAATTCCATTTATACTCTTGGGACTGTCTGGGGCCCCACTTTACCGCCGTTATTGCTGCGAAATAACAGTAGGTAGACTTTAAATAATACAGCAAAAATAGCAATAAGGCCCCATTTTGGCAACTCTCTTGGGGGAGGATACCTTTGAGATCTAGTGTCTCCCCTTGTGAATCGAAACACAGGAGCAGGATGGGCCATCACCGCAAACAAATATACCCTGGAGACAGGACACATAGCTCTAGGACATCTTTGGTGAAACGAAACAAGCCTCTGGAAGGACGAGAGTACCGGGAGATGTGTTCAAGTACCCTGGGTCCTAGGCCATGTAGACCTACCTGGAGGAAAACGAACAGGCCGACGCACACGCCACGAAACTAATTTTGAATCCCGCATCAGCTTAGCTAGAGCACAAAGGTGGAGAACAAACCAACTGCGCACGGAGTACGGAGAGTGATGGAAAGAGCAGCAAGGATGCACCTATTGCAATTCGCTAAAGGAGCGAGGACATTTGTGGATGTGCAGGAATCCATCAAGGTCGCCGAGCCAAAGGTTTGTGAACAGGATACTGAAAAACGCGAAAGCAACAAAATACGTTGCTGGAGTACTACATCGGAACCTCGGAGAGGTGGGAATTGCAACCCGTATTGACTTGAGGAGTCTATCTTCAAGCTTAGGACTGGATTTCGAGAGTTCACATAATCTGGTTATTTTCCTCATCGTTCGAGGGGGATCCCCAGACTGCACTGGAATCTGGTGTTTTGTCTTCATGATCTTCATGGCTTCGTGACACACAGTAGGGTTTTCAGAGGAGCGAGTGTTTGTGCGGAAGTCGGGGTCCTCTTCTGGCTTTAGGGTTCGTCTGGGGTTTTGTCGGTGGGGAAAGGAGAAGAAAAGGAAAATAGGAAAACTAGACCATGCATCCTCCCCTCGGTGCTGATAGCCGGCAGCCTTTTAGACTAAGTAACCAACCCTGGAACCCTATAGGTATGCTAGATGGCTATGCTGCCAGACTCTAAAAAGCCATAGGAGATGCTCGAAATCTATGCACTCCTATCACTGCTGACCGCCTGGGGGGAGGTGCTCCTGTCCGAAGCATGCCGTCGTATTGCTGTAAGATGACAGTAGGTAGACATTAAAAATACAATACCATAAAGGACCGGGTTTTCTGTATGTATGTATTATTTAGCGTCTACCTACCGGTTTTCCACGGTAATACGACGGAACCGGGTTTTCTGGCGCCTGTCTTCCGTACTGCTACCACCCGCGCCGTACCCATAGGGGCCTAAATGAAAGCAAAAAAAGAAAGATGATGAGAGCGACGAGACTCGAACTCGCGCGGTTTCCCATTGCGGTTCCGGTTATTGGGTTATAACCTAAACACAACGCCTTAACCACTCGGCCACACTCCCCCCCGCGGAGTTGCAAACAACATAACCGGAGTTCAGGCCGCATATTTTCGTCAAGCAACTACTAGGCAAGATGGCCGAGCGGTCTAAGGCGCTGTGTTCAGGTCCTTCCTCCGGAATACCTTCGCAGTGGAGCAATCCGCGCGAGTTCGAATCTCGTTCTTGTCAACATGTAAAACAACTATATTTTTGCTTTTTGCGTTTTTGTCGCTGTATCTCGAGCCGTCCGCTGCGTGGAATAATAGAAGACGCGCAGTACTGGAAAAGAGTTACTTTGATACTGACCTTCGACATAAAAGGCGCATACGACGCAGTTGAACCAACACTAAAATCTCACCACTGCTGTTCACGCTATAGCTTTCTCTCCAAATAGTGAGTCTTTCAGAAAGCTCTACAAGAATGAGATTAAAACCGGCCACATGCGTGACCTTTTGCCTTTGCTTTCAAACATAGTAGGCTGTGGTTAGACTCATTGGCTCAAGCAGTCGTTTCGGACTCGGATATATGG
>LJOA01000022.1:4905-43256 GCA_001513815.1 Ceratocystis eucalypticola
CTGAAGGCAAATTCCCCACAATACCCATCCTCCATGTAGTTCATCCAACATTTCATCCAACATTGAGGCATATTTAATGGTCAAGAATTGATTGATCAAATAGAACAAAGTAAAGTTGTTTGATTTTTAGTGTGTACACTTGTTTGGTGTACATTCTTATTGTATACATTACACTTATATCCTTCTGATCTGATGAATCCTGCCCTTCAGCTCTATTGAGAATCTCACAATTGTTTCCTTTTAGTACACTAATGATGACCAAGTATCTCATTCTCTTGCTGAAGAATCTGGTCCCCTGGCCTCAGCAAAGTGATCTGATGTGTTATCCCTTATGTCCCCATTCCTGGTTTCTAGGCTGAGCTGATTTCACATTGCAATATCTTTCCACGCCTGTGGCAACTATACCTGCTAAGATGATTCCTATCATGAAGTAGTAAGTGTTGTCAAAGTCCTAAATGCCTGACTTCACAGTGCTATATTTGGCAATGATGTTCCACAAAAGTGTAAGCCGGGCTCAGATGACCTCTGGATCTTTGCATTTGGCTCGGTCTTGGAGTCACCTTCTGTGTAACAAGGTGAAGCACGATGTGGCAATGTACAACAAAGAATTAAAGAAGTAAGCTTGAATTGAACTAACTGAAGTAGCGTGCTTGCCTCCTATTTATACCTGAGCTCTTCCCGAGTTCATAGGCTTGCTTCCAAAATCTGTGAGGACCCCGGGCCATCGGTCATGCCCAGCGTCCTCTACCCGTTTAGGCTCAGACATCGCCCAGCTGTACCGCTGTCTTATAGGGATACTTAGATCCCTGCTGATCCTTAGGATTCCTTGTTCCCTAGTCATGCCATTAGTGTGTCTAAGGATCCAGACACTAGTCTAGTCTGGAGTTCGTGACACTTTTCACCTCTATCCTGGGTGCCAGTTCCTATATTGCAGGTGCCCACCCAGCCCGCAAAAGTTCACAATTCCAGGAATATCGAGCCGAAATGGAGTAGCTGAATGAGCAATCAGAATGATAAACGACTCAGTCCACATATTACTCCTAGACTCATCAATGCCTGTGAAATTCACACGATGTGTAGCTATCCACACAGCCTACATAGTGATCAGAGCAAACATCAATGGCAACATGTCACTGTTTGAAATGTTCTTCAGCATAGCCCTAAACTTGGTGCACACCCATAGATGGGGCTGCAAAGTCATCTTCCACAAAGACCACCGAAGCTAGACAACAAAACAAGTTCAAATCCTAGCACTCAGTTTCAATTGATTCAATGTTGTGTTGTGTTTTTATACTATGTTTTATCTTGAGGGGTGATATGTTCGGTGCATTCACGTAGTTGGTGTATGCCCTTATCATTCATGTTATATCATATATTATCTCATGTTATGTTGGATGTTAGAGTGATAAGAAAATGTAGATGGAAGGCCACTCAGTTGTCCAGATAAGTCCCTGCGTAAATTTGCGCTGTATGTTCCAAAAATGCCTTGGCATGAGCTTCGAAAGCAGTCTTCGCAATCTGTACAGCAGCTTTCAAATTATCTTCAGCAACAAGTTCAGCAGCATGGGCATCAGCAGGATCAACAGAGGTGGCCCCATCCTGGGACATAGGATTTTTGAATGAAAACCACATGGTTTCGACAATCGCAGCCTGAAAAGTGCCTCCATACATCTGCCTTTCCTGCTGTATCACAAGGATCCTATCAATTTCCTTTCCAGGAACCATTTTGGCTGCTGTTTCGTAGTAATGCATGGTGGAAAAAGTGCTCCAGTCCATGTCTTTAGGAGTGACTCTAATCTGGGCCTTGTCGGTAAGGTGGTTATTTCCGCGATAATGTCTGATGGCCGCGTTGACGTTCCTGTCGTAAACATCCATGACGATCCACTCCATTCTGTTGAAGTCTATATTCTGACTAAGGCAGAGACTATGGAAAATCTCATCGAGCTCCAGATATCCCTCACGATAGGCTTCATGCTCCAAGTTGTTGTTGAAGATTGTAGTGACTTTGCGCTCGGTATTTAGGCCAACATGGAGAGCGAGATCCTGTACTGTGTCACTGTATGATGTACCATAATATAGAGAGTAGGTTTTAAAGCCACTGTTACTATCATTGATATCGCACAAACTGTAGCCGTGCTCTTCTAGGTATTGTTTTGAAGTAGGATTCGAATTCGTGGGAATAGTAAATTCTACCGATTTCCCAGCAGCCTGTGTAGGTTGAGCAGTGAAGAACAACAAAGACAGGCAAAGAGAGGTGAGGTGAAAAAGAAACATGTTGGATGACAGGTTAAACCAGAATAAAAGAACGTCCTGGAGAGAACACTGAAGGCAGCCATGGAATAGTGACAGTGCATAGGAGTAGTATTTATTCTTTTGCTTTCGGTCATGCATCCATTAGCTTACAGTGTTTTGGCATCATGTGACATTTCAAGTATAGAAATTCAGTTGTCAAGTTATATCTAGATTCAATATCGTCGATCCATAAAAACAAGAGAAAAGAATAAGGCCACAGGTATAACGCATCAAATATCAACTAGCCTATGTCCGTATCCAGTCACCTGTCAAGTATCACCGGAGATAAGCTGTAGGCTAAGTTAGTGTCATCGCTAGCATTGCAAATGAGAAGTTCCATGCCATATATGTGAAGCACATGCTCCCAAACCTTTGTGTACTCTAATGAAGATATAGAAAGCTTTAGCCATGCTTCTTACTTTTCAGTTGAAGCTAAATCACAAGTTACAATCTCGGAGTTGAGTCGGGTCAGCCAATGTCTAGCTGCAATGAATAATACAGCAGATTTTCAAGCCGAAGACAGAACCCCAAGAATGAATGGACTTAACAAAAAAGGTTAATCTAACTTATAAGTGAGCGCCCAACTTTTCTCCTAACCACCATTTCCTATCTTCCAAGTGAATTTTCTCCACTACAGATTATGCCATTATCTAGAAGAGCAGATTATTGTTTAGTTCATTCCAGACCTAGACTCACAAGAATCCCCCCTACGGCTGTGTGGTGTTAAAGAAATGGTCAACTGACTGCTCACCGACCAGGACGTGTTGCCGCAGACCTGAGGCTGAGGTCTGGACACCAAGGTACATGGGAGACCGCCAGACACAGCAGGAGGAGTGCCCTATAGCGTTCTAGGCAAAGTCTGCCTGGTTGGAAGATGGATGAAGAACCCCCATCGAATGTCTACATCAATTCCCTTGTCCCTGGGTAGCCATCCAGTCATTGAGAACTAACCCTAAGCTTCTCGTCAAGTATTTGCTATGTAAAGTGTTTTATCAGATCTAGTGTGAAATGTACACCCTATTCACACTATGCTGGAAGCGAACTATTGATTGTCAAGAAGGCCAGGGGCTGTTGTAAATGGATAATTAAAAGACATCCCTTTCTACTCAATGGAGATAACTCGACTTGCAGATCAATGTCATGGCTATAGTCGAACAGCTGTCTGCCACCTGGTGCCAGGTGGCGGGAGTACTAGCACCACACCACATGTCTCAGCAATTCTCAAGCAATTATTTCTTTTACGATTCATGTAACTATGAAACCTATGCACAAACCTATGCACAAACCTATAAATTTCTTGATAACCAGTGAAAAATTGAAAAGAGCAAGATTGTTGCTCCAATGCAAACTAACAAGTTATGTCCACACTTCGAGCCTGCTCCAACAATCTGGGTGACGTCTGTGGCCAAGCTAACCCTAATCAGAATAACTCTAGCCTAGGGATAGTGTGCAAAAGGCCTAGATGCTCATCCAACATTTCATCCAACAAAAGTAACAATTTTTCTTCCATAGGAGCTCAATTTTACGGAGCATCGCTTACACTCAGGTGTCATAGAAAACATATCTATTTCATTTCTTCCTTTCATCTGTCACACAACAATAGCTTGAGGTCACCTTCTTCACGACAACAGCGAGAGGCATGGCGTCGTGCCGTATAATATAGTCTGGTACCAAAATCCATAGTAAGGGTCTAACCCTCGGCAGTAGAACCTAAAATCTCGGACAGAATGTAACTGAGCTTACAATCGGTGATGTGCTTGCCCTCCCTGAGAACTTAATTTCTATCTCTTGGCATAATTATGTGCCCCATACTTTATATCAGAGTTTGCCCGATCTTATCTTACCCAGGAGCTGCTTACTATGGCGCTTACAGCCCATGCGTCGCTGTGTGGCTGTGGATCTGTACCATTCTATACCCACGCCCCATGCCCTACGCCTCCAAACAAGTGTCCGGTCCTCTGTGGTGGAAAGCCGCTAAAACCGACAAACATGAGATGGAGAATAATGGAGGATGAACATTTATTATAGTATCTGACACCTGGCCCCCAGTCCAAGGATTATCAACCCCTGACAACCCGCTTTGTTTTTTCCTTCTTTTTCATCTTCTAGCGACAGGCGCTTTCATAGCTCGTGGCAAGAACAATATTGTAACTTTTGCGGGATCTGCAACTTCCAGGGTGACGCCTACGATGCCTTATTCGTGGTCTGGTCTCAGCGCTATCCCAACTCTCCACCCACTCCGCTCCATATTAAGGACTCCGAGGCCTTGCCCCTCCATTCCGCTGTCTGTGGCCCCATACAGATGCAACAGAAATCCGTCTTCAGGTTTGCCGTGTAGAGGCCTATAACATGTAGTATGTGGCAAAGTCGGCACGATGGCTCACATGTATATGTGTGCATCGTCTTGGATGAATACTCGAATGGGGCCCTTTGGTTGTCGCACGCCAGACATAATGACCGGTGAAACTGGGTGAATTACTGACCGCTGATGGGAAACGTCCATGGTTTTGTCCATGATATAGAATTCCGTACCAGGCATCAAGGCGATTGACAGACAGGACACTGGGTTAAGAGCCAGCGCAAGCACGCCATACAATAGAGCCCCATAATCTATAGCCTAGCCTATCATACACGTAGGCTATGGCTAATACGTGCCGGATTTTATGCCGCTGTACAGGCTAACCTGAATAGGTGCGCTTGTGTAGCTAGCTGCCCGGGGCCCGGGACAGTTGCTGTACCCCGAGGCGTTGTGTCGTGAATTCTCCGTGCGGACTTCGTCCGATGATCTATCTCTTGAGAACTTTTATTGGGGTGGCTTTATTGTAACATGCATATTATTTTGCATAGTATCCATAGGTCTAGGTTCTGCTATCAGGGATGTGCTGGGTGCTGGCCATATATTCGTCCGAGATTGTCGGACGTCGAATCTCTACGACGGACCGTAGTCACGTGACCGAAATATGTGCATTACACGTCGACCGTGCCAAGTTTTATAACAGTGTGCTTATGTCTATTTTCGGTTATCTCCGTGCTGTATACGCAAAAAACACGATACAGTGCCTATGTAGCTTAAACAGATGGGCGCAAGTATATTGAACAAAATAAGGGACCTCCCGGCGGTGTGCGTACCTAATGCACTAATAGTCAGGCCGGACGTCAACAGTTGGGGCCTGGCTGTTTTATGGTGCGGTTCCCAGTGCTAATAATAGTGGGTTTGTGTGTAGAGTTTTCAAATAGTATTGGCTCAAAAAATATAGCAGGTAAGAAGACTCGGATCGAACCCGGGCAGCTGCTCTGCGTGCTGCGGCAAGTGCTGCTATGAGCAGATGAGCAACATTCTTGCGGAAACTCCTAGCCTGGGTAACTGCACCAGCGCTTGCTGTACTGCGGCGACGTTTGCTATTTCTTTTTTTAGGCACACCAGCGGTAAGAGAACAAGACTCCCATCGGGGAGGGGAGGCTTTGCGCGAAATACACGACGGATCCGAGATGATGGCAATTTCATCTGGATGAATAAATGGAGGCTCCTTTGGCTTCCTGCTCTTGCTTTTGCCTCTCTTTCTAGATCTGTCTTCTTGCTACATCACCGACCAATCACTGATCTGATCGTTTACCACTGTTCTTATTTTGGCAGCTGCTTCTTTTGCAAAAGAAAAGAGCAACTGTTAAGGCTGCCCGCGACTGCCACTTCCAAAACCCACCAGATTCGGACCTCCTATTGAGTTTCACTGGCCATCGTTAAACCAAATCTTCGTCACAATTATATCGTGTAACCCGTCGCTGCACACGCAAAGTCGACCATCGAAATATCCTGCCTGGATTTGCTAGGCTATAGATACACACTTACTTGCTCAGCCTGCCTTCCCTCATCGTCGTTTTCTTTGGGCACCCTCTTCTAAGCTCCTAAGTCTGATTCTGCCTCGTTTCTCAGAGATATCAGCGCATATTATCTCAAAGCTACTGCTGCTGAATCGTCTTGGTCGAGTTCTGTCTGAGCCTCGTGGGCTTGAGTTGGGCCTTTCTTGCCTCCTGCCTGTCGCTCATCATCACACTGATTGGTGCTCTAATAGCCACTACTCCTCCTTCTACAGACAATGCTTAAACGACTCAGCAACTCTGTGAGCCACCAGCCACAGCAAGTCCTGCGTTTCCTTGCTCAATACGTTGCTGGTAGCGTTATTTTGGTATGCCTTTTCAAATATCTGCTGAGTGTGCCAACTATTACCGATGATCCCACTTCGCCATTTCCAGGTATCCCTGAAAGCGAGGACATATCCAAGATCACCGCTCCCCAGGGCCCTGCGAATGGCCATCCCATTGATAACCTCGTGCGTTTGGCCGACGAGAGGTTTGATGACCTAACCTCAGCCAGGACTTACACCTTGTCTGCTGCTTCTGCTGCTTACCGCCAACGTCGTGGCCGTCATCCTCCCCCGGGATTCGACGAGTGGCACGCCTTTGCTACCAAGCACAATGCTGTTATTGTCGAAGACTTCTTCGACCAGATTTATCGTGATATTGAGCCGTTTTGGGGCATCCCTGCGGCTACAATCCGAAAAGATGCCGATGACTTTGAAATGCGCATCTCGATCCGCAACCATACAGCTTCTTCTGAAAGCGATTGGTTTTGGACGCTGATTTGGCTCAATATGACCAGCAGTATTGAGCACATGCTTCCAGACATGGACATTGCCTTGAACTCCATGGATGAGCCCCGTATTGTTGTACCCTCTGAGACTATTGACGAGTACATGGCTAGGGCTGCTAAGACTAGGAAGATGGCTCCTGCATCTGATGTTATTTCTTCATATGATTCTCTTCCCCCTCCAAGAACTGGAGACAATCCGCCCATGACTTGGGAAAGCGGCGGTAAGTTTCCTTCCTTACATCTTCTCCCTTTACTCTTTCTGTTTTCTACCATGCTATTTGTGTTTTCGCCTTGATCTGCATTGGACCAGGACATGTACCTGTGAAACTTGGCGCTGTATGACTGCGGTGCACTGCCCTACTGCAAGCTACACATAGGCGTCCATATGACTGACTCTTTATTTGATTTGTTCGTAGGCTCTTTCTGGGACGTTGCCCGCCGTGGATGCTCTCCCAACAGTCTTTCCCGCCACAGCTCTGAACCCATCGTGCCCTACGAGCCTGTTAATATTTCCACGCGGTTTGCTAAACCTCACATGGAGAATGGCTATGTGTCCAACTACACCCTTTCCACTGACTTTTGCCACCAGCCTGACTTGCAATCTCTTGAGGGCATTTTTCTGCGCCCTTTAAGCATGAAAGCGACTAAAACTTTGTTGCCTCTCTTTGGTGGCTCCAAACTCTTTGTCAACAATGAGATTCTTTTGCCTGCTCCCGTGTACTGGAGTGAGGAGGACCGTTTTATGGGCAGTACTGGCTCTAATACTCCGTGGGAGGACAAGCTCGACAAGGCTTCGTGGAGAGGGCTCGGTACTGGAGGTGGAGATGAAAAAGATAACTGGCATGGATACCAGCGCCATCGTTTTGTCTCGATGAACAATGCTACGTCTGTAGCTGCTGCCGAGAACGGAGAACGCCAGATGAACTTTGTGCTCCCTGATTCCGAGTACCAGCTCCAAGCCTCAATCCCTTCCAATGAAACTGGGGAGGTTGAAGGTCTCAGCAAATGGTTGGCTGAATGGTCTGATGTCGGGCTTGTTGACTTTATTTGCTTACCTGCTGAGAAACAAGGAAAGTGCAGCTACCTGGATCCCCATTTCACCAAGTTGGATCGCAAGCCTCTAGCCGAGCAGTTCAAGTACAAGTACATGCCTGACATCGATGGAAATTCGTTTTCGGGACGCTACCTCGGTTTCCTAAGATCCACCTCTCTTCCTATCAAGGCTACTGTGTGGCGCGAGTGGCATGACGATCGCCTAGTGGCATGGAAGCACTTTGTCCCTATGGACAACCGCTTTGGCGACTATTACGCCATCATGGAGTACTTCCTTGGCGCCGGAAACAAACCCTCTCATGACAATGTGGCCAAGAAGATTGCGCTAGAAGGTCAGGACTGGGCTAAGAGAGTGTTGCGCAGAGAAGACATGCAGATTTACGTGCTTAGATTGCTGCTTGAGTATGCACGTGTCAGTAGCGACGAGAGAGAACGTATGGGCTTTGTAGCGGATCTACCATGAGACCAAGGCTGGCCCCTCTACACTTTTCAAGAACCACGAGGTGGTGCTGGAATGGGGTTACTTCGTTAAGAAGGAAGAGCTGGCTACTATCTATGCCACCGGCTGAGAAACCCTACGGCTTGTAGCGATTGCTAGCTACTATCTGATCTATGGGGTTAGTGGTGTTTGCCATACTCACTTTCCCTCTTTCTCTCTTCGTTCATGGAACAACCACCTGCAATCACTTGTTGTTTCACAAGACGAGGAGAGCGGATAAGTGGCAGATCGCAATGCTTGGCCAAAAGCTAACTAGTGGGAATGGCTCTTCACAACAATGCGATCAGATGGCCGAGATGAGTCGGCACTATGGTAGCAGGCCATGGGCTAGGATAATGAATAAGTGAAGCCAGGCCGAGCACGAGGCAAGCTATCAAGATGACGGGCAAGGTGTTGCTTGAAGAGCCAATGTGAGGGTCGACCCCCTTTCTTCAATACGGTGTGGTCACCTGCTGCCTAACATATTTTGCGCATAAGCCACGGCCTATTGTGTAGCGACTATTGCAATTATAGACAGGAATCTAGAAGTTGGGGGGCTAGCCCAAGGTGGGGAGGCGGAACAAGTGGCAGAGCCCCTCTTCAATTACATGAGAACGGAGTACCACTGATAATCAGTGTAAAAAGTTTCTTTCATTACTCGCACCCGACAGGCTTCTATATAAATCCCTTCCATATTTTCGTAGGTTAGATAGTTTCCTCCCCTTTTCCTCCTTAGCGCATGTAGTTTGATTATCTGAACTGGCTACAATGAACATCTTGTATTCCAAACCGTCACATAAGGGCTTCAAGCTAACACTGAGCAGCACTAAGGACTGCCTGCTATGACCAAAATCGGTGGCAGTTTCATTCATACAAACATACACCAATCGTTGCCAACCTTAACCCGCTTCCCACTTTCGTCCCTGCATTTGCAATATCCTTTTGACCATTTGCATTCAGAGTAGCTTCCAGGCGTTACCTCCCCCCTCACAGATGTATCGCCATGTCCTGTGAACGGCGGTGCAGCGATGACAGTATTGCCAGCAAGGGCCAGAAGCGTGGCTACAGCCCAGAGCTTCATTGTTTATATGCTTCGATATTTACTGCTAGTGGAAAGGAAAGGGGATTTGGCTCGCTCCGAAACCGAAGATTATCAGGCCAAACCAGGTTGAAAGAGAGGAGTCCAACAGAGGTGACTGGCTGGACCAATGCAGTATAGAGGCAAAGAGACAAACGATTTCAAATGGAGGCTGGCGGAAAACAGAGCAAGAAAAGGAAAAAGAGTCGGTGGATAAAGGAGGATGGCTGTCAGGTTCTTGCAAGTTAGAAAGAAGAAACCCAGCTGGCTATCACATCACAAAGACAGAGGTCCCTGAATATATACATGTCCGAATAGCTTTCTACTAAAGATAGACTTCCTGAGCTCTTCATTAAGCTTTAGCGTTGCTAGCATTATACTCTCTAAGACGGACGACGGCTAGTTAACCTGTGCGCGACAGCTATGGGCTCGTTTGTGCCAAAGCAAGAAAGCCATAAAATATTAAATAGAAACATGCGGCAGGATGCTCCCACTATCTTCATATGCAAGTTAGGGAGTGCAAGGACGCTTCAGATCCTTTCATAGACCGACCGGACAAGCTAAACACCCATATAGAAATGCCCTGCTAGCGGAAATAAGGTCTAGACTAGCTATGCTGAGAATGGGAATGATAAATGCGCAGAACCCGATCGCCTGTGGCTTGCAACGTGACTGCCAATCGTGCTGACAGTTCCTAGACCAAGATAGTTCCCCATATAGGAGGAGCTACTAGCAGGGAAGCATCAAGCAAAAGAAACAAAGAACAACGGAATAGCCGAAGAAGAATTACATCCAAAGGGCTCTATCATGGAAAGTTTCACCTAGCGTGCCGCATTTTCAGTCTGCCAGTTACTACAGCTGTCAATAAGCTTTCAACCCTCTTGTAACTATAGATGACAAGACGCATGTGAAGCTGCACAGAGCCCTGCTTTGCCGGCAAGTTCTGCAGTATCGAAGGGCTTTGGCCAGCTAGAAGCCTCCATTAGAAACCGAGGTCTCGAACAAGTTAGGGAGATCTTGCAGCTACAGCACAGCCAAATAACCTCGCCTGGATTTAAACTCGGCTTTAGGCGTTCGGATGAACAGAAGAAGGTTCTGATGGAAACAAATTTACCATGAACAACGGTCACAAGAGCCAGACCAGTCTTTCTATGGCCAGTAGCAGGGGGCAATCAGATGCAGGGGCCGCTAGCTACGTGGTTAATAAAGCAGTAAGCGGAACAGATAAGAGGGAAAACTAAAAACGCCTTGCCGACTTAGACATTCTATTGCCATCAAAGCTAAATCCCTCCCCATTCTAGTCCCATCTAAGAGAAGGGGAAGTAGGAGAGTTGCAATAGAGCCAACAAATCTATGGCAAGCTGATTAGACTCGGAAGTCTAATAGGCTCTGCTGTTTCTTGGAGTGATAAAATAGGCCCTCAGTTGCCCATCTTATATTTAGGCTCCGGGACTTCTACCCTGCAGCAAGGATGTTAGTCAGCTTAGACTTAGCCAGGACAGTAGGTGACCGAAGCGTAGATGCTAGGGAGCCTTGGAGGCAGCAACATAGAGAACTAAATGTTTAGAAGGCTAGCCCACTAACTAAACGTGCCACCAAGTAACTAGAGCACCAGGACAGTAGTTTATAGGAGGTATAGAGCTACCGTGAAGAAACAACAGGGGTTAGGTATGCTGCATGGTTGTGTGCAGTTATTCGCCCAGAATAGAGCCAGTACAATAAGAAGGCTTTCAAATTTAGGCTCTAGCTAGGGTTGCTAACTCCGCGGTTAAATAAAGCTTTACCTAACGGTAGATATTGGGACACACTGAATGCCCTAGGATGAGGAGAAGAAGGAATAAGTGAGCATTGATGATGTTGTGTATCTATCTAATTCTTGCTTGAGGAGCGGATCTCAACCGATTTATATATCCATCACTACTGTGTCTGGCCTTAGAAATAGCCCTTAATGCCTAATACTTACCCTAATGTTTGGCCGGACTTTATCAGGGCCAGCAATCCTGGTAATCCTAACCTAGCTACCAACAGTGACTGGCTATAGTCAGCCATGTACTTGCGCAGCTATGTCTCTACAACAAAAGCTGGTCGATGTTCTTAACGAGTGCAGGAAGCTTTCACTCACCCAGATGGAAGACTTATAGCCGGACTAGTGCTTCATAAGCATAGATATACATCTACTTTGATGAAGCTTTCCTATGAACGAAGAGCCCCCTTTTATGTAGATTAGCTTAATCGTGATCCCATCCATAAAACAATATCTACAAAAGCCAGGTCTGTCTGTATTCAATGACACAAAACATGAGAAATAAGCTTAATATGGCAGGGGCTAGACTCAACAAGCCTTTTAAGCTTCAGTTGCAAGTTTCCAGATCTTTCGTATCTCGTAAGGCAATACGCGCTGACCTTTCTTCGAAGAAACTCATGCTACGCCGCATGTCACGGGTTGGATACAAGAATACAGGCGCAGCCCTAACACCGCATATCCCGTGTTACCAGCGCACTATGAACGATTAAGAGGCTTCTGATACAGAGCTGACTACGTGTGTACACGACATGCCATTGTGCGCAGTACACGTAGTTATGCGTAGTTTACACGGACAAATGCACATGCGCACACCACAGTTCTGTTGCGCGTCTTCCTTGATGCCATGTCTAGGGCTTGGTAGATTGAAACCTCGCAGGTCTCTACAAATAGCATGCAGCATATATAGTACACAGCAGCCAGCGTGCTGCTGAGCTAATATATATTAGGCCCTATCGTTCTCTCTCACATCGCAATAGGCTGTCTATCAGCACCCGTGTAATAACTAACTGTCAGTAACCTAAGTCAGGGTTACCAGGATGGCTGACCCTGATCCAGTTCGCCAAACTTTAGGGTTAGTACCAGACATCAAGGGTCTTCTTCCAAGGCCCATGGTGGTGATGGATATATAAACTGGCTGAGATCCGCTCCTCGGGCTAGACTTAGATAGATACACAACAACGTCAATAATCACTTATTTCTTCTTCCTCTTCTTCACAGGACATTCCGTACGTCCTCCTAATATCTACTGTTACTAACGTAATTTACCAGTGAGCGGAACACTTCTCAAGACCCCTCGCATCCATTACTCAATTGCAATGTAATAACACAAAGAATCCATTTAAAATAAATACAATTGGATTTTCCAGATCACTCTACATCTTCTAAAAAGCCTCTTGCACTATAGCCTGTCTTCCCACAATTTTCACAGTGCTGAATGCCTGTCGCAGTCTGCTTCGACTCACCACCATCCTGTCGTGTTTCTAGAGTCACCTGCCGATCAACATCCTTTTAAGCTAGAATGTCCTGAGCATTCCCCTACAGTAGGGGATCCTCCTTGCTGTACATGTGTCTTTTTGGCTCTCCGGCGTTTGCTGAGTGTCTCATTTGCTACTCGCAGCGACTTGTTCTCCTTGTGTAAAAGCACTACCTCATGCATCATTGCTTGTGTCTCCTGAGGGAACTGGTCGATAGCATCATAAATTGGGGATAGAGAGCTTCCTTGATGATGGGAAATTCGATCCTTAGAATAGGCAGGCTGTGAGAGGGCTTGTGTTGGGTTGTGTGGGGTCAAAGAGACCCAAGTGTTGGCCCCTTCGGGAAGAGGGCCGGTTAGTGTTAGAGTCCATAACTTGACATCCAGCTTCAGTAAGACTGCCTGAGGGTCACGAGGCACTAAACCAGCCCCTCTAAACCCCCCTTTAATATTGCTCTTTGTCAAAACAGAAGAAAAGACATCTTTAAGGACAGCAAAGAATCAGCCTCGGTCACATGGGTAATGTAGTACTTCATGAGCTGTTCAATCTTGCGGCCATACGCCCGCTTCAGAGGACTAAAGAGCCCAACACCAAGTGGCTGCTGAATATGTGATGAGTGTGAGGGCACGCAAAGTGTAATTATCTTCCTCATCTTGCAGAGTTGCCCAAACTCAGCAGATTTACTCCCCTAGATTGCAACTCTTCGATCGAGTAGTTCTGGGATGTAGAAGACGCCCTCTGACAAGCCCGCTCAGGCCCGGATCTAGTAATCTATTGTGGGCTCAATCCTGTCGGAAAATATCTAAGCTGGCGTATAATGCGGGTATAATCTCGTGGCTATAAGCCCATGCGCTCCCAGGTATAAAATCCCCACAGCCAAAGTTGGAAGATATCGCAATGTCAATCAGCTGAAAGAATGTACGACGAGTAGCCCCGGCCGCAGCAAGTCTCTTCGCCAACATCTCAAGCCCGAGCAGTTTAAGGGGGCCATTTCTGTAGAAGGCAAGACACTGATATTTACACTTTCACTACATCCTTCTTTGTCTCTTCTCCTGTTTCATTATCTATTGCCCTTCCATCTATGTCTAGGTATACATGGCCTAGTGCCAAGGTTACACATGGCTTTAGCAAAATCGGGCGAGATTTGCACAACCCAGTAGTGAGGACGAGATCAGACCCCAATTTGACAGTGTGAAGCAAGCGCAGGGCTATGCAGTCTCTGGGCCTTGTCTAGAGCTGCGTATTTTTTCGATAGCTGTTGGGAGGCCAAGATACCAATATAAACTGCAGTCTGGTTCCCTCTGCATTTACTAGATTTATTCTCAGACTCTTCAGCGCGAGATCTCTACTACACCTTTCTCACACCTGCAAACCCCCAGCCCGCGTGTGCTCTTAGGCCTTGACACCTATCAACATATGCCGAGCCTGCATCTTCATTATACCCTCGGCTAGCACCTGCTCCCACTATCAACCCCGTATACTACTAGTGGCTCGTCTTGGTTAAATTCTCCACTAGTAGGCCTGTCCAGGTCACTTAACACCTGCCAAAAACTAGCTGTCAAGCCATCAGATATCCTCGAGTTTTCGGCCAGCCTCATGAGAGCTCCCTCGAAGATGCTTGTCTTCAACCCCTTGCTCAAAGAAAAAAAAATGAAAAAAAAAAGCCTCCCACTTCCCACTTCCCACTCCCCACAGCTCATATTACCAAGCAGTAGTACCATGCCTTGTTGGTCCAAGCCTGATGAATGCAACTCTGCTTGTTTTGTTTGGAGGCAATGCTAAAACTTATCCCTACTCCATAATCCCGGCAAAGCGGTGAAAACGGCAAGGTCGCAGTATGGTATCCGGCACAGGCTTCCGGTGGCCTGTGCTCTTTGGTTAATCAGCCTTGGCTTTGCCTTGCACCCTTATACGTGAGCACTTTTTGTCGGGAATCTCAAAGCTTATTTCTTGTTTGCTCAAAAGTTGGAGGACCTCCCTCTTTTCTTTTTTGGAGAAGCTTGCAAGCTCTGAGCTTGGTGTGATCAAAGGTGCATGGCGTTGAAGTTGATATAAAAAGGCACCCTACCACCCCTTTCTCCCTTGTCTTTCTCCCATTCCAAGGCCTCTCCGCCCTTAGCCCTTTCTTCACCTCGTATTCTACACCCTTATTTGCCCCATCATGGAAAAGTTTCACGACCCCGAGAAGAGGGCTGATGCCAACGATGACCCTACCCTCAAGCCAGAATCTCCCGAGGACTTTGGGTTTTCTCCCGAAAAGCAGCGTAAGATCATCCGAACTATTGATCGGCGCCTAGTTGTGATCGTTGGCGTTATGTACTGTATCTCGCTTATGGACCGGACCAACATGTCTGCTGCGGCCATTGCTGGTATGCGCACTGAGATTGGCCTTTTAGATAACAAATACGTGCGCATCTCTCTTCTAATTCTCACACAACCCATCAGAGTCTGATCGCCAGCTAACGTCCTGCAGCAAGTCGCAAATCTTGTGTTCTTCATCACATACACACTCTTCCAACCACCTTCCACTATTCTCATTCGGAAAATTGGCCCTCGCATACATCTCTCCCTCATCACACTACTATGGGGCGGTGTTTTGATTGGCATGGGCTTTGTCGACAACTTTGGCCAGTTAGCAGTGTGCCGTGTGATGCTTGGTCTTCTTGAGGCGGGCTTCTTCCCCAGCTGTGTCTATCTGCTCAGCACCTGGTACACTCGCTGTAAGTCTGGCAACCCAGTTGATGTTCGTTTGCAAGTCTCTATACTAACACCTTCTAGTCGAGGTCGGAAAGCGCTACTCTGTCTTCTACCTCCTCGGTTCTTTTGCCTCTGGCTGTTCTGGCATCCTGGCTTATGGCGTTAGTCAACCCAATCACACCCTTTTCCCGTCCGTTGCTCAAAGACGAGGGCGATATCTACGCCACAACTCTGTCGCCCTCTCATCGGCATCTTCGTTTTTTTACTTTTACTGACATCGGCTTAACTATAGCTCATGCAAATGGACGGCCTTGGTGATCTCACAGGCTGGCGTTGGATCTTCATCATGGAGGGCATCATGACATGCGTCATTGCTTGCATCGGGTACTGGCTTCTTGTCGATTTTCCTGACTCCAACCGCGAGTCCTGGAACTTCTTGGGGCCTCGCGAGCGAGCTTGGGTTGTGTCCCGCGTGGAGAAAGACCGTGGTGACAGTGTCATCTCCAAGTTTAACCTTGCAGTATTTCTCCGCAGTGGCAAGGACTGGAAGATTTGGCTGTACGCGCTAGCCTTTTTCAGCAATACCACCCAGTCATATGCAATGGCCTATACCCTACCAATTATCCTGATATCCAGTCTAAAGTTTTCTGTGGCCGAAGCGCAGTGTCTTGTGGCACCTCCATATGCCTTGGCTGGCATTCTGATGTATGTCGCCGGGTATATCGGTGATCGATACCACATTCGCGGCCCCATTGTCGCTTTGAACAGCGTCGTTAGTCTAGTCGGCCTGTCTATTATGGGATTTGCTTCGGATCCATGGTTCCGTTACTTTGGAGTCTTCTTGACTACAGCAGGCTCTAACGGCAACATCCCAGGCATCATGGCCTACCAGGCAAACAATATCCGCGGGCAGTGGAAGCGTGCGTTTTGCAGCGCTACTATGGTGGGTTTTGGAGGAATCGGAGGCATTGCGGGGTCTCTGGTATTCCGTGACCAGGATGCTCCAGGCTACAAGCCTGGATATTATGCATGCATGACCTGCTCGGTACTTACCATCCTAGTTGTTGTGGTGCTTTCTGTCGAGTTTAGGCGCCAGAATGGCAAAGCTGCTCGGGGGGAGAAAGTGCTCGAGGCCAGCGAGGTAAGTTGTTTCTGGTGGAATTTGCTAGCTCAACGACAGATGTTATATCCAGGAAAACTCTTACTAATATTTTCTTTCTTAGATGGAAACTGATGATGGCTTCCGCTACACGTACTAATAGGGGCACGAAGGGCGGTAATAAAGTTGGGGACAAAGGTTGTTTGTTTCTAGATAGGTCGAGCCGCGCGTGGATGAGACATGGAGATTTGGAGACACCCTGGCTCGATTGGGGTTATGTGATAGCTTTCCCGTGCCGTGTCTACTACTAGTTCCATGCAAGGCTTGCATACCCTGCTTATTGTTATGGCCTTTTGTGGCAAGTTGAGTCCAGGAGGCGTTGCATTTTGGAGTTCGTGCTCGTGTTCTAGCCAATAAGAGGCATTTATTTTCTATGTTAAGTGTCCAGCACAAGTGGATCCTTCGCACCCCCTGGTGCTGCACAGCCCGGAGTTAAAGGTGGTCTCAAGTCTAGTCGAATGAAGACTGGAATGTGCTTTATCATGCAAATGGCCTGGTTTGATGCATCCCATGCGATCAGATCCCATAATGCTTACCCTGGGTTTTCTGGATTCACATGGCTTTTGGATGGCATATCCTCGTGTAACAGCATTTGTATCACGTATCACAGAAGACATTCGGGCTTCAAGGCAACTGCCATAAATCTCTTATACGCTCAGAAGGACCATGTCTGTCTGTATAGATCCCTTGTGGGTATTGTCCTCGGGCTTGCCAAGATAGGTTTTTCAACTGCTTTATATACGCTATTGCACTGTCTATAGTAGAGTCCTCTTGTCGGACTCTTTCTGTCCAATTCTTCTTGCCAGGCCAGGCTCTCATTGTCCGGCTCCTCTTGTCCGACTCCTCTTGTCTGACTCGCCTTATCCGAATCAACTCCATAACTTGTTCACAACAAAGGCATCCCATGCAGCCTTGCATATGCATGTCCTGGGGCGACAACAGCACAGGCCACTAAGCTACACGCTCTACGCAAATACTGATTGGCCTCTAGTCCCAGCCTATATTATCTAATTACGAGTCTGAGTATGCCTTAAAATCCTCTATGCTATTATGAGACGAAACTGCTTGTCTGTTCGCCGTGGTGTGGCACAACATATGAACGAACAGTATGTTATTGCAAAGGTCGCAAGACTCACGTTAGCTCTATGAGTCGCGTTTAGCTCAAAGCTTCAAACCGATGATAGTGGAGTTAGTAGTGAGTACTTGACACATATAGTTTGATTTATGCATACAACATCTGCATAGTACTAGGCATTTTCCCAGCGCCAAAATCTCGGTAGTCACAAAACCATGCCATGGGTGGCTTCGCAGCGCCCGGGGCACTTATAAGAGGGACCTGAGGATGCATAGGATGGCGAGGGGCCAAGAGGAGATTCCACCTTGTATTTTTAGGTCCGTGCTGCGAATAAATATAGCTTGGACTATGAATAAGAGGAAAGTGGAAATAGTGAAGGCAAAAGAGAGAGAAAGAGGCAAAAATGGAGAAAAAAAGGGCAGGACACTCGCTCTCTGTGCATGCAGGAAATTCAAATTTCCATTGAGGAATGGCCAAAAAATGAACCGAGGCGGACTTGAACCGCCGACCTTTTGTGTCCATCCATTTTACAATGAAATGTTAGACAAACGTGATAACCAACTACACCATCGGTCCTCGGCGAAATACCCCTATAACTCAATCTATAAATGATTTGAGAATTGGAAAATTTTTCTTTTTTTTTTTTTTTTTTTTTTTTTTTGTTTAGCTTCTCCCACCTGAGATCCGTGGTCAGCCTTGCAGATGGTTAATTCTGTCCGGTAACAAATCCGGCGTCGTTTGATCTTAGTGATTCCAGTAAACCTAAAATAAATTCATTTTTTCATTTTTTTTCATTTTTTCTTTCACCAGTAGACGTCCAAGGAGCGCCGCTGGACAGAGAGCCATCCTGGCCCAAGCGCTGGACCCTAAAAAGTCATAGGAGTCGCTCGAAATCCAAGCAAACCTGTAACTGCTGACCGCCCAAGAGTTACTGGAAGATGACATCAGCCAGCAGCTCCTGTCCGGAATATGCCGTCGTATTACTGCGAAACAATTGGTAGGTAGACGTAAAATAATACAATACAATACAATTCCAAGGAGCGCCCCCTTCCCTGAAGATCAGACATCTCGATGGAGCGCTGAACTGGCCGAGACCATACGACATCGGCTGGATGAAGGGGCTACACAGAGGTACGGTCGCCCGAATCCTAGCAGCGCACTCCGGACGCGGCGACTTGGAGGAGTATCACGTGCGGCTCAACCACACGAATGCAGAAATACGTTGCCCAGCCGCAGGGTGCGACCAAGCCAAGACCTTTACCCATCCATGGGAGTGTCTAGGCAACGAGAAGAGACTGTCCATAAGATTTGTACAAAAGCTCCTCACAGGAGACAAGAGCTGCAGATATCTGGCAGGGAAACTAGACCCTAAGTGGAGGGTATTCTGCATTGGGATGTGAGAGGGGATGATGTGGTGAGAAGGTGATTTCTTAGGAGAGGGAGTGTGGAGGTACAAATGCGTTTTTCTTTGCTACTTTCACAAGAAGAACACCACAGGAAAAGGCCGAAGCCCTTCTAGACACCCACACCCAACCGGCGGAAGACTGGACGCAGGCAGAGGAGGAAGCTAACTCCAGGGCAAGACTCTGGGAGAAGCTAACCTCGGCAGAAGTCAGGGACGCTGTTTTCCACACCGGAAACACGGCACCTGGAGAGGACGGCATACCGAACACAGCCAGGAAGCTGCCATGGCTGTTTTTTGGGCAGTGCATAGTCAAGCTCTTCAGCTGCTGCCCGGAAGCCGGATGCCACCTAAGAGTTTTCAAGTCTGCGACGATGGTAGCAATTCCGAAACCACAACGAGACAAGACACTTCTAAGGAGCTACCAGCTGAGCTCACTCCTGTTAGTCCTTGGGAAGAGCCTCGAGAGGGTGGTAGCAAGAAAACTGTCGACACAGGGAGTTGAGCTACAGATCATCCCGGTACACTATGCGTCAGCAGTCCCTAGAAGAGCGGCCACAGACATCAACTGGAAACTGGCAGATGTCATCATGGAAGAGTCAAAACTGAAGAAGATCACATCGTTGGTCACCTTTGATATCAAAGGCGCCTTTGATGCGGTCAAGAAGGAAAGGCTGATAGCCAGGCTGAGAAGCCAGCGATGGCCAGAGTCCCTGTGCAAGCGGGTGGCTTCATTCCTGACGGACAGGCAGGTAAGCCTATCTGTGGAGGGAGGACTCCCAGTGGAAAGGAAAGTCGGGGGCAGCCTACCCCAGGACTCGCCAGTCTCGCCAATCCTTTACATGCTCTTCATGGCAGACCTCTTTAAGAGGATGCAGAATCTTGGGTATGCAGACGGTGGCTTAATCTACGTATCATCGCAGTCAGTCAAGGCCAATCTCCTGCCGATTGGAGAATGGCTGAGGATGGCAACGAGATGGTGCAGTGAGAACGAGCTGGAGATCGACTGGGGCAAGACGGGACTCATTCACTTATACAAAGGGCGCAAAGCTGCAGGTATGGACGCGAAACTCCAGATGCCAGACGGAACTTGGCTGGCCCCGATGGATGGATGAAATGAAGCGGTTGGGGGTCTGGTGGGATCCTAGCCTCAGTTTCAAAAAACACTGTGAAGAAACAATGGCGAAAGCCTAAAAGACCGTCAACGTACTTCGACGCCTCAGCAGAGTCTACTTCGGAATTCGCCAAAGTCTGCATTGCACGTCATGAGGGCCTGTGTGGTACCACAGCTGCGAAGTCCCGGGGAACGAAGCAGTATACCAACTGGCCAAAGCGGGATGCAAGAGCGTGGATCTACTGGCTCCCGAGAGGACAATGTCTCTGGCGGCGGCGAGGCACTGGAAGAACGATGCATTCAGGGCCGACTTTAAGAATTGGATGAGAGAAGACTGCCTAAATACCGACCACCTTAGAGGGGCACTAGGACCCCCAAGGCCATCCAAGATAGACTGGATGAGAGGGCTGAACCAAAGCACCGTTGCGAGAATCCTGGCGGCGCGCTCCAAACATGGCGGCTTCGAGGAGTACCACACCAGGTTCAACCATGTGGACGCCGAGACAAAGTGCCAAGTGCTGAACTGTGACAACCCGAAGGACCTTAGCCACCCATGGGAGTGCATGGGCGACGCTACGTGACTGGCAGGGAGGGGAGGCTTTCTTCTTTCTTGCTGTGCTTTGCTTTCTTTTCTGGTTCTTCTTTTTCTTTTTTTCCTTTGTTTTTGTATATGACGACTACAGGAGGAGGTCGAGTAACAAGCTTGCTTGGGAGCATACGTGCTTCTCTCGCCCGAGATCTGTGGTCAGCCTTGCAGAGGGTCAATTCTGACCGGTAACCAATCCGGCGTCGTTTGATCTCTGTGACTCCCGTAGACGTTAAATATAACCAAGTCCAAGGCCTATCTTCAAGTTCAAGTTTTTTTCCTTCAACACACGTAGAGTCGCTACGAAATTGCCCCCTCCTCCTACAAGTAGAAGCCCTAAATCCTCTTTTTTGTTCTGCGACGGCTACATGATGAAGGCGAGTAACAAGCGCTTGAAACCATGCGCGCTTCTCCCGCCGCTAGGAGTGAGTCGCTCGAAATCTAAGCATACCTGCAACTCCTGGCCACCCAGGAGTTACTGGAAGATGACATCCGCCAGCGGCTCCTGTCTAGGACGCGCCGTCATGCTGCCGCGAAATATCAGCAGGCAGACGCTAAATAATACAATAACAATAATAACGAGATCCGCCGCACCCTGGCGGGATGGGAAGGTAGATCCGATAACCTAGCGCTGAACAACCTATCCGGCAAGCGAGCTGGACTAGGTCCCAGGTAATGAAGCAGTCAATCAACTAGCCAAGGCGGGCTGCAGGAGCGAAAGCCTCTTGGTTCCAAGGGCGGCAGTGTCACTGACATCAGCGAGACAATGGAGAAACGAAGCCTCCAAATCAGACTTCCATCACTGAATAAAAGATGTTGTGGATATTCCGCCACTATCCGGGTCAACATCGGGTAAATACAATATGTAGATATGTATAGCACGATGTGGCTCGTGAGAGAAAACTCTTCCCTTAATATAATCAAGTTTAACAAAAGACAAATTCACAACAAAAGATAACTGCCTAGAGATCAGGCATCCTTGTGAAGCACTAAACCACCCTAAATCACGTGACGTCAGCCAGATGAAGGGACGCCCGAATCCTAGCCTAGCAGCGCGCTCCGGAGACGGCGACTTCCAAGAATATCATGTGTAGCTCAAACATGTCAAGGCAGAAACACGGCGCCCAGTCCCAGGCTAGGAGCAACCCAAGACTTCTAGCCATCCGCGGGAATCCCGAGGTAATGGAAAGAAACTGCCTACGAGATTTATGTGAAGGCTTCTCGTAGGAGACAGGAGTTGCAGGTATCTGGCAAAGAAGCCCGGTTATGCTGACTTGGCACTTGAGAGAGAACAGCATGGCAGTAGGTGTATTTGCTCGGAAGTGGGAGTGCCGAGCTACAGTTTCTCTTCTTTGACGCCTTTCTCCCGTACTAATCATACATTCTGCTCACTATTCTGTTTTGTTTTGTTTGCTTGGTATTTTCTGTTTCTTTTGTGCTTCAACCACGATAGAGCGGAAGCCAGCAACAAGCTAGCCTGGGAGCAGTTGTGGTTCGCTCGCCGAAACTCTATAGTGGCCGGGCCAGTTCTGTGCGGCGGCTGATCCGGGGCCGTTTGGGCGACGTCTAGCGTGAAATCCTGCTAGCTGCAAATTTAGCCCCTCAAAGTCATAGGAGATCTTTGGACTCGACGCCCAACGCAAGGGATGTCGAAAGACGACATCACCCAGGACGCTACCGCCCACAACATACCATCGCAGTGCCATAGAAAACCAGTAGGCAGATGCCAGATAGAGCAAACACACAAACAAAGCCATGCAGCGGAGCCCAGCTGCAAGATAAAAGCGAGTGGCAAACCTGCTTAGGGGCATGCATTTGGCCTTCTCTCAACAAAGCGTCGACCCCCGCCTTCCACAGTTTTAATTCTGCTCGACAGCCAATCTCGCTTGATCTCAGTGACTCCCGTATGCTAAGTGTGTCCACGCTCGCCTCGAGTCTTTAGAAGGGCGAGAGTTCTGGGAAAAGGGTACAAGTGCGGTAGGTTCCAGACCACCTAAGCCTAAATAGAAGCAAGCAGGCAGACAGATGTGGAAGCGAAACTGGGGCACCAAGAAACGGATCCAAGCGCTTACATCAGCCTAGCCGAAGCACAGAGCCAAAAGAAAAGTCAACTACTTACTAAGAATCAAGAGCAGTGGAAAAGGCAGGCCTAGCCACGGGTGTTGCCGCGAATTCAGCCACTAGGGCTAGTTATAAGGGCAACTTTGACAGGCGTGCGGGGCACTACAGAGGCTTTCGCAGACAGACAAGCTACCGAAGGGCACGCTAGCGACAAAGCGAGCTGCTAGCGTACTACACAGTAACCTCACACTTCTAGACAGAGAAGAGAGACGCAGTCTAAAGTTACCCCCAACATTGCTTTCGGTGAGGAAATGCAACCAGAAGAAGACAAGAGATAGCGGATGAGAGGCAAAAAGATGACAGGCCCGGAAGGTGTCGAGGATGACTCCAAGACGGGGTTTCGGGAGCCCGTGTTCCCAACGACCAGCAACAACAGCTGCTGCTCCACCAGGCAGAGATCAAAACTAGCGTGCTCTGCCAGAGCCAGCACCCCATGCCGCCAGCCTTTGGCCTCCTAAAACAAGCTATCTCTTCGCGTGGCCAAAAACACTAGATAAGCAATGTTGATGCCTCGTCCCCCGGAGAAGCGCTCAGGCATCATCACCTAGCGGAACAGTCTAGGCCCCCTAGCTGCAGAAAGCCGGTCGGTTGCTCAAAGGTCACAGGAGATCTTTAACGGTCGACAGACACCTGCCAACTACTGACTACCCAAAAGTGGCGTTAGAAGCCGACACCACCCACGCTAATCCCATTCAGAGCACGTGGTCGCATTGCTGAAGAAACAACAGTAAGCAAACTTCAAATAGGGCAGTCAAGCGCCTGACGGCGTTTCTTTTTAGGCTGGCGTTGTTCCATCCCAGCAATCCCCGTAACGTTAAATATATCCAAGTCCCATGTTTCTTTTTGGGTAGGCGTGAGCGTGCCAATCGGCGGAGCTCACCTTACCGGGAGCCGCCTTCTCTTCACTAGCAGCTACTGGGGCTAGCAGGGGAAACCCTAAAAGGGGCGAGAAGAGCCCCCAACCAACGACGTCTACGACGGGAGTCAGCTGATGTCATGATCATACCGTATTATTCCAGGGTTAGGGCATACAGAGCTCTAGGTCACCTGCCGATTGACCCACGCATGATGCCCTATTCATGAAGGCCTTTTTCTCGGAGATGCGTTGGATAATGCTTATGAAGTCTATGCAAGTCCAGGCTGTTGCTGCTTATTCCGCCTCGTTTTGTCCACACTCGGCACAAAACATAGGGTGTCGACGGCGTAGCACTAGCCAAACGACAATAATAGGCTGCCATATGGCTACTATACTAGTCTTTTGTTTTTTTCCGGCTTGCCCAAAACGACGAAGCCGTCCGTTCCACAATACTTCTTTTATATTGCGCTAGTATTAACAGAACCAAGAACCACAGAAACATCAGTGTTCCCTGTCCTTTCTCGTCAACCTTATGCAGGCGCACAGACACTGGTCCAAGGATCTTATGCATTTATGTGACCTGAGTTCGTAGGAATTAGCGGGCTTCTTTTGTCCATGACTAAGGCGGGCGGGGGAACGAAATAAGCACCAAAATTTATAGGACCTAAAAATGCCAACTAGTGGTTAGATGATCGTGACGCAAGGACTAACACAGAGGCGTACACCTGCAACCATGCGCCATATTGGAGTAATGGCTGCAAAAACCTGCTTATGTATGCTTGCAGACTCGCTGGAAAGCTGCAGCCTACGCTCCGGCCGGTCTAAGCACAGCAGCACCTCTACTCAACATAGCAAGCCACACGCACACGAGAGAACACGCAACGATATGAATCAAAAGCCTTGACATCTATTATAATATAGAAGAGCATAAACTAAACCGGAACAAAAATGTGAAAAGAAAAGACATGCTCAATTATTCTGCGCGCCTCAAGTAAAAGTAACGCCAGTGTGTGGAAGAAGAAAAAAAGAAAGAACTTGGAAAAGAAAAGAATGATAATGATGCATATTTTGGGGGGGTGGACGTGGTAAGAGAAAGAAGGAAAAGCAAGAGAATGCTAAATAATCTACTGCAGCGAGATCTTAGCTGATACAGTGGGTATAACTTGAAGTGAAGACGTAGCCAAATGAAAATGTTATGGTAACAAATAAAGCAAGAGTAGAGTAGAGAGTAGAACTAGTTTGCTTGCCGAAGACGTGAGAGGGGACAAACAGCAGCATGTCCTCCCCCTCTATCTGGGATCTGGGAACTCGGAATTAAGTGCTTAAACACGGACCTCGTCCTTGGACATCTCGCCGCCAGAGTGCTCAGCAGCAGTCTGCTCAGCAGAGGTGACGTGGTTGGAGGAGTCCCACTTGTGGGAGGTGATGGGGTTGACACCCAGGATGTACATGGTGTCAATCTCCTCCAGCGAGCGGTCCTTGGACTCGATGACGAAGAAGAAGACAATCAGGACCAGGGCACCGCAGCAGCCAGCAAAGACCAGGCCGTACAGGTAGCCAATGGCGTTGATGATGAAGCGGGTGAAGAAGGACATGAGGAAGTTGAACAGCCAGTTGGAGGCAGTAGCCAGGGCCATGCAGGGAGCACGGTACTTGGCGGGGTACAGCTCAGCAACGACAGCCCAGACCAGGGGTCCCCAGGTGGTGGCGAAGGCGGCAATGAACAGGCAGGAGAAAACAATCAGGATGTTACCGGCGGTGGGGGTGTTCTGGGGGTTGGAGTGGTCCAGCTTGTATTCACCGACAAAGGCGAAGACGAAGAAGCACATCATCATCCAGGCGGCACCAAAAATGAGGGCGTTGCGGCGGCCACACTTCTGGACAACGTAGAGACCACCGAAAGTGCAGACCACGTTGACACTGCCCAGGATGATCTGGGTAATGTACGAGTTAGACAGACCGGTGGCGGAGAAGACAGTGGTTCCGTAGTAGAAGAAGAAGTTGGCACCGGTAAGCTGCTGGCCGGCCTGCAGCGTAATACCCAGGACAGTGCGGTAGAGCATGCCGGGGCCAGTGAAGATCTCGAAAATGTTGGTGTTAACAGCAGCCTTCTCCTCCTCAAGCTTGACGCGGATCTCGGTCAGCTGGTTGCTCACGGAGCGGTCGTTCTCGTCAACACCGGCCAACTTGGCAATAGTAGCGCGGGCCTCGTCAACACGGCCCTGGCGGTAGGCGAAACGGGGCGACTCGGGCAGGACCAGGATACCAAGACCCAGGATGATAGCCCACAGGAAGGAGATACCGTTGGGGATTCTCCACGAGCCCGAGTTGTTGATGCCCTCGGTGCCGAAGTTGATCATCTCAGCAGTCCAGATACCCAGAGTGATGAACAGCTGGTACATGGAAACCAAGACACCACGGATAATAGCAGGGGCAGACTCAGACTGGTACATGGGAACGGAGACGGACAGGGAGCCAATACCGAGACCAGTTACCAGGCGACCCATGGCGAACTGAACCCACTGGGAAGAGGAAGAGATCTCGACAATGGTACCAATGCAGCAGAAGAAGGCGGAGACGGAAATGCACAGACGACGACCCAGAGTATCGGCGATCTTGCCGGCAACCAGAGAGCCGAACAGGGCACCAATGCACAGGAAACCGACGATAGTACCCTGGCGGGCAGCGGAGAACTGGTAAGTGCCGTCGCTGGCGAGCTCACCGAAGCGACGGGCGTAGTCCTTCATGGAGAAGAAACCGGAAATCTGACCACTATCAGTGAAAGAGAAAGTGTTAGTATGAGCCAATCAACTCTCAGCGCGCAAGACAACGAGATGGATGGGGGGGGAGGAAGCGCAAACTCACCTGACGTAGCCGAACATGAAGCCACCAATAGAGGCCACACCGCCTAGGAAGCAGGCCATGAAGGTGACGCGCTGCGTGGCAGCATCGTTATTGCTGGACGAAGGGTCCGCCTTCTCGACCTGGTCGGTCTGTTTCTTGAGGAAACCCATGGCGACAAGTTCAATGGGTGTATAGAAGAATATTAAGAGACTAAGAGAAGGATGTTCTGTCGACGTTCTAGAGATGGATAAGAGAGGGGAGGGGTGGACCACAGAAGGAAAGAAGACTCGGGATAAGACAATGTTCGGGGAAGAGATGAAGAGAAGGGAGTAGAAGAAGAGTGATGAACGAGAGTGAAGAGATAACTTTTTGGAAGCGAATAAAGAGGCGGATGCTCCAGACTTTTATTCTTGAGCTGAAGCCGATGAATTCGTGGGGAAAGGAGGAGAACGACACAGAGGCGGAAAAATAAAAAATAAAAACAAATAAATAAAAATAAGAATTAATCGGCCAATTGATCGAAGCCATACACAAGATTAAATCTTCCTCCCCCCCAAAAAAAAAAACTAGGCTATTGCTTTCGTCGCTCATGCTCTTGCTCTCTCTCTCTCTCTCTCTGCTGTTTCCCTTTGCAATGACGTTAAGAAACGTTCCCAATGGGGAAGACGACACTTACTTTGGCAGATTCCTATTGGCGACAGCATGGGGCACTAACAATTTGGCGGGGAACCCCCAAAGTAGCTAGCCCATGACGACGATAAAATTCAATAAACTCGCCAAATCTCATCCTGATTGGGTATCGTTCTACCGTGGTAACCCTGCAGCAGGTCATGTGCCAACGGAAGTGCCTATTTTGGCATTCATGCGTGTGTTTGTTGTTTTGATCTTATTTTTGACACCGTGTGGGGCCCCACCTCACACCCAAGGAAGGAGCGATGTGTTTTTTTTTTTTTGGTTTTTTTAGTTTTTTTTATTCCTTTTTCTTCCTCCTTCATTTTTTTAGGCCCTGCTAAATCCTAAGTGCCCTTTTTGCAGTTAATTTAGACAACTGAAACAGCGAAAGCACAGCACAGGGAAAAAAAAGAAGGAAAAACACCAAGGGAAAAGGACGAAGAAAATCGTGCCAGCCCTGCCGCCCAGCAAGCGCTCATGCCCGGACTCTCCTAGCAGGCCATCACAAATAAAGAACAACAAAGGTGTTGTTTATTCTTTCCTCAGTCGAGCAGGCGCGGGGGGGGCCGTTCTTGCTTCCTTTGTCGCGTGACTACCCAGACGAACAGAAAAAGAAAAAAAAATAAGAAGAGATTAAATCTAGTTAAGCAACTACCAAGAACTTTATTCGTCTGCTAGCAGAAAAATCCCCTACAATTGACCGAATATAGCACCCAGGCTAAGGTTGTTTCCCAGTATAAAAGAGCCGCCAAGTTCGAATAACACCGGATGGTCCGAGATTCGGTCCGCTTGTGGGGCCACAACTTTTTTTCTTTTCTTTACGTGTTATAGACGCGCCCAAACCCAGCGTAAAACATCTGAGGCTTATTATCTCTTTGCACGCCCGGCTTCCCAGTGCCGAAATGATGCTCCATGCTGCAGTGGTGGATATAGCGCCGTCGACCCCTGCAAATCACGTTGTCCTCTCTCACAGCAGGAAACGGTCGGTGGTGTGCCCCCCGGCGCTGGCCAAAACCCAGGACAGTCACAGGCTAGGCTGTCAAGAAACAAGCCCCTGGAATATAGCGCCTATAGCGCCATTATGTCGTACCCCCTAGACAGCCAGCCTAACCCTAATACAAGGAAGCGGCTAATGCATGCCCTTGGACAATGGAGGCTCTGCGGCAGAAGTCCATCGAAGTGTCGAAATAGAACCCAGCTGCTGCTTCTGTCTGGCCGCATCCCTGTGAAAAGGGCCGGTTCGTCTAGGAGCCTCGCGACCTAATTGCATATGAGAAAAGAGACAAGAACTAGCACTACGCTCGCTCACCTCATGCTTGCCTTACCGACTGTTGGTCTTTTTTTTTTCTTCTTCTTTTTTCGTCACTGTCGCTCTGTCTCCCTATGACGCTGTCAAGCTTAAACTGTCACTTGCCGCTGTCTTCTCTCGGCCGTTCTCCTGCAACAAACCGCCCAGCCCTGTGTTATTCCCTGATTTGTCCCCGGTTTCCCCGCCCTGTCCTTTGTCTGTTCTGTTCCTCTGTCTCGTCTGCCCTCTTCCTCCTCCTGCTTCCACCATTGACATCCGGGCCTACTCCATACTATTGCTGCTCCTCCCCCGCCACCCCGGAAACCATCCCCCCACAAACCATATTGCAAGAGAGAAAAAAAAGATGCTGAAGAGAAGATCGTAGGCCTGGAGGATGGGCCTTCTTCCCCCCCCCTTTGGTTCCCTTCCTTCTCCCCTGCTCTCCCCCGCGCCACATTTTCAGTGGACTCGGCTTATACGCGGTGCTTCTTTTTTTTCTTTTTTTTGTCCTTCCCTTCACTCTTACACTTGCCCCAACCATCGAATCCCCCGACTTTTCTTTCCCTATTCCCCCTCAATCTCTCCAGGAAATACACAAAATAGAGTCACGATCAGACCAGCAGGCCCGAGTTGGCCCATGGGGTATTTTGGGCTTGGCTTTCTTTTTCCTTCTATGGAGTTTTTCGAGGCATAGCCCGCTCTTGTCTCCGGATTCGAGAACAAAAAAAGAGATCCAAGCTGCTAAAATCCGGAGACGCCTACTAGTAGTGCTTCTGCGCGTGACTTCCGGTGGCGGTTGATCTGGGGTTGTGACAAGTCAGTAGCACGCCACTCAACCACCAGACAAAAGCAATATTTGACATCCGACTCAGAGACCCCATGCTCGGTACTCGGTCTTGGCCGGCCACACGGGCAAGAGCAGCAGGCTCGGCCAACAAAACGGCTGCTCAAAACGGACACGCTTGTCGTACCACGCTGAGAAAAAGTATCGTGTAGTTTCTGCTGCCTCTCCTATCCCTACTGCTAAGACGAACGTTTTACCTTGCAGTGAATGGGCCCCAAGGCTAGAGGCTAGCTGAGCCCAGCAGACGTGCTTCTTTCTTTCCATTTGCACTGCTGCCGTCGTCTCTCCCCCCCCCCCCCCNNCCCCCCTTGCCTCGTCTTCTTTCTCATTGTAAATTTCTTTCTTCCTTTCTTTTTTGGCCTTGTCTGTTGGCTAATAGCACATCAACAATGCGGCTCTGCACAGCAAAGGCCGGCTGACATGGAGTTATCCATGTGATTGAGACAACTGAGGCTCTTAAGTCAGCCCTTGTTCTATCTGCATTCGGCCCGAGAGGATCGGTCCTAGTAAATTTGATCTGATCTGCAATCCCGGGACTGGTAACAGTACTAGTATTACTACTGTTGTCTTCTTTAGTGCATGTCGAGGTACTGCTAGGGTTACCAACTATCTCGTTTTCCATTAACTCCATACCACAAGCCCATGCTACCCATGCCAGCAGCATTAAATCATACACGTAACTTCTTGTATATGCCGTGCAACAAAAGTCGGCAGCGAGGCTTTGCCTGAATCTAATCTCTCTTGTTCCTTGCTTTTGGGCTCCAGCTTTGCTACCTGCTTGTCTCCGCAGTCATCTTCGTGAAGTGCGCTGGCTATCCTCCCTCACCGTGCACAGCACGGCATAGCATAACCTCCCCCCAAAAAAAAAAAAAAAAACCCCCGGGCTCCATGCTGCCCCGACCGCCTCGTTCCACCTTCACTAATAATCTCCTCCTAGCTTTTCCTCCTCCACACGTTGTCATGACGAGACCACACGTACCAACAACAAGCAATGTGGGAAGTTATGATGACGAAAATGATCCACGAGATGGGACGTTGTCCTCTTTCAACTTTGAGATGGGGCCCCGTCTGCAACCTTGGATGAAAGAAAGCTAGGATCTTGTAGATACCCCCCGTCGTCAGTCACGGCCTATTCCTGATTTTAGAGAGAAAATGCTGTCCGCATGACCCTTCAGAAATTTCAAGTTGGGAATGGATCAGGCTGGTAGAGCAGAATGTCAGCTCATCATTGTTCCAGCTAGACTAGGCTAACTAACACAAGGGTCTTCCCTTATTCCCTCCCTCCCTCTTCTCTCCCTTTTCGTTTCTCTCCTTCAGGTTTACGTGACAAAGCACAATTCGTTTCCTACATTGTCCTTCGGAATTAAACCGGGTTCTTAGCATAGTAGAGGGAGTTCCAGAAAGACAGTGCAGTGCGGCTCTGCTAGCCCGGCGTTCCACTGTCATTTGCGCTAAAGGCCCAGGATTTCTACTAGCGAAACACGCTGGCGCAGCGTGCAGACTGGCTAGGATTGGGTTGGGACGTGAAATATACCTCTAATTTAAGCTGTGACAGAATGAATGAGTGGCTGGTTAGCCAAGTGAGATTCCATTTGGACACGGTGCGTTCTTGGCTACATGGGAGATGGATAAATTCTGCTGTGTCAGAGCTTGGCCATACTTGTGGGCTGTGGTATCTGGATCGAGACATAAAACGCCGGACTCAGCCCTAACTCTACAAGTATATATGGGCTGGTTGAGCTGGCCAGGCCTAGACGCTGAAGCCTTGCGTTACACCTATATATGCACATCGTGCTCTATTTGGCGTCACGCAAAATGCTAAATGTTGCAGTGATTAGTTGGAATCTTATTTTACGCTACTGGCGACTGAATGCCTTTGGAATACTAGCTGTTGATATTTAACTTGAAAGTTTGCTGCTAAGCTTCTCTATCCCCTGGATCTTTTTTGACCTGCTAGTTCCCCTTCAACGGACGTTCTTCTTTTTTCTCAATGGCCCAAACCAAAGCCGGAGGCAAAACAGCGACATGTCGGAGCCCTTTGGAGATCTAGACCGAGATGGTGTCGGTTCTCTCCCTTTCGCTGACAGCGACGGAGGAGGAGGGCTGGTTGAGCTTCTGAACAAAGAAGAGATGGAAGGATCAGGGGAGTCAATCGAGCTGTAGAATCCGTACGGATATGACTCCTGTGGGTATTTGCCAATCCAGTAGGTGCCACAAGGAACACCCTCCGGATACTGCCCACTGCTCGTCTGCTTCTTTTGCTTGCGTGAGTGTGAGAAAGGGTGTCGTCTCGCGTGTTTTGCGTCTTCATTTTTGCTGCTCTTGGGCCGACTTGAGGACGAAGGCTTCTTGCTCTTCTCTTCCCATGGGACCACATAGAACGGAGCTAGGTACGGATCCTGGTCGTCAACTATCTGGAGCAAATCGCGCTTGGCCTCAGTAGTAGTGGAAGCTTGCTGCTTCTGTTGCTGCTCTAGCGTAATATCATCTGGCTCATCTCTTGGCTCAACTACTGGAACAGTGTCTGCTTGGCTTCCCAGTATGCTATCGGCATAAATGGAAGCATAATGCATAGGCTTGATGCTATGGTCTTGCCTGAGCTCTCCTATTAGGGTTATCGAGGGCCTGACTAGGGCTGGGCTGCGATTGCCCCGCTGGCGCTGGCTATAGTTGGAAGTAGTAACGTGACCAGTAAGCTGCTGATCTTCAAGGTGCTTGGGTGATTGCCGAAGGTCTTTTCCATCGTAGGCTTCTTCTACCCAGCGGGTGACTGGCCTTGTGTACTGAAGCAATTCCTCTGGCAATGCACAATCCCGAGGCTCAGGAATAAAGGCTGGGTATACCGGGCCGGGTCTGTGCGTTGCTGCAGAGTGCATCTCGGTATAAGTGTAGCCACCGGGATAAACCTGACTCACGGTCCAACCTTCAGGCATAGCAGTGAATACAGGCTCTGGAAAGACTGGGAGATAGGGAGGGGCTACCTGGGCCTCAAGCTCTGACTGGCGGGCCAGCCGATGGATTTCTCGAAGGCGGCGACGATCGTGGCGTCTTTGGCGGGAGACGCGGGCTTTAGCCTTCTTAGACGCCTTGGCTTTGGAACTCGAGGCTCCTTTTTCTTCCTTTTGTTTCCCAGTGATCAGGAGAGCAATGATAGAAGCTGCAATGAGAACAGCAAGACAGCCTAAAACAGCAGCAATAGTAGTGGCCTGGTGATCTGAGGAAGAGCGAGGTAAGATGGATAGCTGGGGGGGTAAAGATATATGACTAGAAGTCGGAGCTGGCGACATGATATATCAGTTAGTCACGGCAGCCGGTGTGAGCGGGGCAAGACTGGGATGTGTCTGGAAAGTAAATGCACTGCGGATGGGAAAGAAGAATCCCGTATATATTGGCTGCGCCATGCTGTATGTAGTCTTTACATGTAGTAACTATTAAAGCAGTGTACGGGAAACTGCCATAAATGGGCACTATTCTTGTGGTACTACACATTGTTTGTTTTAAGGTTTGCTTGAGAAACAGAAACTGCCACAATTGCTAGCTTGTGGGGACCAGATGAAAAAGGACAGGCAGTTACAGTGTTTATTAGAAACATGGTTTTTCTGTGTCAAACAGGCAACTTCCTTAGGGAACCTTCGCGAAGGCGGCTCACCACAAACATGCCATCCCCCTGTTTACTTTGTATTATACGTGGCCGTTCTATTTTGCAAAGCTCTCTTGCTGTCCCAGGTGAACCATCGTGTCGTCTTCTGTTGCATCATCTTCAGAGAGAAATGGAAACGAAAAGGGCGCATTTGACCGTGTGGCAGGCTTGCTTTCCTCAGGGTCGGTGATGGCCTTGCCCTCGTCTAAATGAGTGAGCGAGCTGCGCGAAGAGCTTGACCTGACTCCTCCAGGGCTAGTAGAGGCTTTCGGCACTTCCGCTATGCTGCTAGGCTCTAGGGCCACTGGCGAGCTGCCACGAAGAGATGCAGTCGATGCTGGCTCCTGCTCTCGGACGACTAGGCGCGATGTAGGGATAATGGTAACAGTCGAAGCCATGCATCCTTCAACACCCGGGGCCTTAGAGGCGTCTGTAGCGGGTCGGTCTTGGATCTTGTCGTGAGTGGCGCCGTTGCGTGCATGGGATGATTGAGATGGTTTTCGTCTGATGTTGGTAAATGGGTATGAGTAGTTTGTTAACGGCGGGGCCGAGCGTGGCGACATGAGGCGACGGTGGACGTTTATGGGCCGATTGGCTTGCGGAAACGTAGTGTTTTTATTCTCATATGAACTGTCGGGCTCTGATACAGCGTAGGCGGCGAAACGCGGCGATAGTGAGGCTGTTTGTGTGTGCATGTTTGCAGACGACATAGCATGGGGAGTTGGAAGGTACACAGAGAACCAAAGAGGAGCAAATAGCGATGTCTGCATGCTGATTAGAGGTATTTATATTGAAAAGCTCTTTGGTATTTCCTTTGTTTACGTCGCGGTGCTGGCCATTTTTTTTCGTTGGCCGGTCACCAGCACCTGTAGGAATGCTATGTCGATATACTAAAGAATTTGAACCAGACTAGATGACTAGACAACGCCATTTGTTTTCGTGGGTGCAATTAACAAACAGCAAAATAGTAAACAAGGCCTCTCCGCTTCTACGGCGACACTATGCTGGGTAGCTAGAAAGCCTATGCTATGGATAATCTACATGTATTTGCGTGGAAAAGTAAGACGACGAACGGCCTTCTCATGCAAGGAGGATCATTTGACTTTGGGCAACTGCCTATCCAGCCTAGGGATCAACTCGCGACCGGGTTTCGCGTGATCCTATTTGTGTAACATTAAGACTGCCTACTTGCCCCGCCTTCCTAGTTGGTTCCCATCCTGGCCAAAATCAGTGTGAGCGGCTGCAGACAACGCCGCGGCAGCAGATGGGACCAGCGCAAATCTGGCACCACAGACAACTATTCATCCAGACAGCATGCTCACGTCGACTGGTGGCGTCTATCCGCCCAGTGTAGGGGCTATATGTAGAGTACGTGCCGCCTCCAGGGTAGCCATGGCGGAGGGTTACTTCAACGCCATTTCCCGGGAGACCTAGGTTGACCTGGCTCCACATACCCATGTTCCAGCCAATAGCCCCTGGCGGTGCCGCAAACTGAGCACCTGCAGCGTCATATTGTCTCTGAAAAATGTCAAAGGATCGTTCATGGTTACGAGCGCGGTATTCGAAGGGGGGATTCACAGGCCATGTCTGATTTGGCATCGGGTATCCGGCCACCCAGCGACCTGCTCCAGGTTCGGGGGGGCTGCTGTATCCCCCCCATCTTCTGGCCCTCGCCATGCTTTCGGCCGCGGGGCTTCTCTGGGCATTGTAGCCGTACTCAGACTCGCCGGGCGCGACGTCCTCTCGGCCCCTGGTGCTGTGTCTGGCGGGGAGAGGAGCCTGGGGAGTGCTCGTGCTCCAGTGCTGTGACCACCGGCTACCCTCTATCATGCCTTCTGTGGCTGGCGCTCCATCATCGGTGTCCGAGCCTTCGCTTTGCGCCCATGAACGTCTGCGCCGGGTTGTGCGTCTAGAAATGCTCCTCGAGACGGCTACTCCACGCGGAAGGGTCTCTGCTTGTGCTAGGATAGTGCCACTCTCCGACCCTGCTAGAATATCATCGCTTCCTGCTTGGCTAAAGGAGACCGAGGATGTCGCTGGGCTGTGGAGCGGGCTAGGGCTGGCGAGGGAATGGTGTGCAGTAGTGCCTTGCTGCCTAGGGCGATAGGCCAGGCGTGTGTGGTTGTGCTCTTGCCTCAATAGAGACTCGTAGGAGTTTGCTGCTAACCAAGATTAGATGCTGTTAGCATGGCGTGCGATAGATGAAGATTAGATGATGGCGCGTCTTAAAAAGCTAGCTCACAAGATGCAACTGAAAGTCTTCTGCGGCGAGATCGAGGGCGAGTGGCTTGGCCTTGTGTATCGAAGTTGACACTGTAGTCGTCAGACATTGTGGCAAAGATAGAAGCAAACGGCGAGGAACAAGACGTGGTAGAGCAAGACGATGAGCAGAAAAATGCAGTGAGTATATGGCGTAGAAGAAGAAGGAACGGAAATGATGGAAAGAAGGGGATAGAGAATATATAGCAAGTAGCCTGAAGCAAATTAAGAAACACCAACTGGCTGTTCCCTCTACCCATGATGTTTGTTTGTCTTGGTTGCCTGCAGATTAGACAACGAATCACAAACACAGCAGTAGGTGATTGAGTAGGCACTACAAATTGAATCCTTGTTTGCAAAGCTGTGCGATAGATGAATACTAACTGGCCAGCTTGGAGCGCACTTTCGCCTTGCCTCTCTTCTCACCTTGCCTCTCTTCTCGCCCCGCCTTCTTTTTACTTTTCACTGTTTCTCTCCCCCAAACTTCCGCCTTTAGCCTGCTCTATGCTCTATGCCCTATGCCCTCCGCTCCCAACACCCAGAGTATACATAAAAACTTGCATCAGTCTCTGAAATCATCCCAAGAAATTCTCTCCAGCTCCGCCAGCACAACCATGTCCGGGTCGCTGTTATCTGTTGACTTTGCAATGGCTGCCAGCAGATGCTCCTCTACACGATGCAACTGTCTCTCTTCCTTCCGCCGCTCGCAGTCCATTTCGCTCTCCACTCTTCGGCGGTCCTTTTCTCTGGCTAAATTGGCCCTGCGCCACTGGATCTCCACCATGTGTTTCCACGACGGCACGCGGTCTCCCCTCAGAAAACGGTTACTGACGTCGCGCCTCGAGTCTGCATTGCCGACACTCACTTGGCGGCTGCCGAGAGCCAACGCTTGTCCGTGATAATATGCCCCCGAGACAGTCTGTGAGCTGCATCGGCTTTGCAATGGACTCATTGTCGATGGCACACCAAGGTCATCATGGATAAGCTCCGGGCTGTACCTGCAGCAGGCTGTATACGTCTGTGTCTGTCTATGCAACTGCGACTGCAGCTTAGAATGGCTCGACGATGGTCTGCCCTGGCCGAGTGGTGAATATGCATATAACGAGCTGCCTTGGATATGTTCAGGGGAGAACAAGCCAGATTGTGGTGGCGGCGAGCCGTGAAGGGTGTGTAAGGGATAGGCAGCAGAATTTTGCTCGTGGCTAACTGGAGCCGATGGTGCGGCCGGAGACTTGAACGGAGAAGATGGCAATGGAAGAGGAGGGAAACCCAAGCCAGCTTCTTGAGACGCGGCTGGCACTTGGCAAGGCTTCGAGGGTCTTGAAGCAGGCGGTGCAGTCTTGGTGATGTTCTGAGTAGACATAAGCGGCGAAGACTCGTACGCAGGCAGGCTGGGTTCTAACGAAGGCTCCCGTGAAGATGCTGTTGGTGTTGCTGGCTGTACGTTTAGGGGGATGGTCGTGGCTTTGGGGGAGGAGCGGCTGCTTGGACTATCGCATGGACAGGCGAGAAGCTCCGGCTTGGAGGGCGCGTGGGGAATCAAGAGTTCAACGGTAGCGTTAGTCTGCCGCAAAGGCTCGGGCCCTTGATCGAAGTCGGGCATCGAAATATCGCTGCAAGTATCAGCGTGGTCTGCAAGAGTGCGCATCATTTTGTAATGTAAAGAATTAAGATGGGCGAGGAATAGTAAACGCACGAGTCCGTGGCTCCAAGATTTATGTTTGCACGTAGTTGTGTCCATCTTATCTACATTTGGGTCTCGTTGATGCAGGGCAACCAAACAGAAGACGCCAATCATACCATCACCAGGGTCACGGTCTTAAGGTTCTGTTTGATGCTCTGTGTAACAGTCAACACTGTCTAGATGAATTACATAATACCATTAAACATACGTTGGCTTTAGTAAACGGCAAAATCGCTCTAAGCATAATAGAAAGTCTACCCGGGCCATTCCCCGGGCCACCACTGAGCTCATAAGCTCGTTTGGGGTGATCTTTGTGGTACTGTTCCTCCCTCAAAAGATTGATAGATCACACACAACGCACTAAGCTCGAAACTCGATCCGCATTATCCCTCAGCATGACTTGTCGCCGCGGCGCTTGGAAGACTCCTTAAGGCGAGGTCAAACGTCCACACTGAAGATGGCTCTGGCCTAGTCTCAGGAACAATTTCGCCATCATCTAGGGGTTGACATTCCCCAACCAACTCGCCAGTCCGGAAATCTGATCGAAAGAGGGGGGGCGGCGACATGGACACCAATGAGGATATTCTTGCGCCGTCACCTCCCCTCAATGAAGGGGTAGCAGTCATATCAATTGCGACAGGAGATAGGAAGGCTCTCATAAGACTGCCCATGCGCGGTATTCTGACGCGAGCCTTCCTTCCGTGACTCCCACACACACTTTGATCGGCAAGACGGCCACATGTTCTACAGCAGAATGGACACTTGCAGCGACAGCGAGGGGCACCACGGCGATACAGCCTTATGATGGTGTCATACAGCTGCCGGACACGGCCGGGGGACTGCTGGGCCTGTCTAGCAAAGGCACAGGAGCCAGCGTCGAAGCGCACAGAAATCAGGAGCGGACGGTAGCGGAAGGAAGACACGGTAGATGGGGCGGATGTAGCTGCTCCGGTGGCAATGCCGGGTTGAGCCTGAGGCGACGGCGAGGTACCGCGGTTAACGCCGTAGGCATATATGACGCCGGTGCCGGGCCGGACGGGCATGTTGAGCATGCGAGGGCACAGAGAGAGTTCGGCTGGGGTGGCACGGCCCATGATTATTTGCTGGATTATGGTCTCAAGAACAAGCAAACGGCGTGATTGGGGCAGGGCAGCATAACTAGGGTGATCGCCAACAGAAAAGCCATCCATATCGCCGAACTGGAAGAGTGCCATGTCGGGCCGACTAGGGACCCGATACATGCCGTAGTTTGACATGGGGGGCAAGACGTAAAGATAATGTG